>SNQJ01S0006576.1:79953-95480 GCA_010110895.2 Picea sitchensis | reverse complement strand
TAGGGTCTTCATTTCTTGGATCAAATGATTCTAGTTCGATGACACCTAACTTAGTGGTGATTTGACAAGGATTCTCCCATGCCCCTTTCTTCGATCACCCATTAGCACGTGGCCTCTTTAGGTATGATGGCGATACTAGTCAGAAGGTTACATCGCAATGACATCACCATTTTTCCCTTGGTCCCATTCCAAAGAGATTCACCAAGAGCTACGATGGAGTTTCATCGTAACCTCACCCTGATGAAAAGTCTATATTATCCCTCGATCTTTCAAGGTCCATCTGACCAGGAGGTTCTGACCACATTAATATCTACAGACCCAACGATCCAGGATCGTCCATGATCACTCCCCAACAAATCAACAAACCTTGTTGATTTCAAATTATGGCTTTGTGCTCAGCACCGATGAAGGGTCAGGATATTTCCCTTCCATCCCAATCAACGACTGAGTCTGCATCTTGACCATGTCCTGATAAAGGGCTCAAATTTATTCATCATGCCAAATCCACGACCACGATTCCTCTAAAGAAAATTAGGGCTTATCCATTGAATTAACAATTCACACCTAAACTTAGTCATATCACAAATTTTCTTCTTCGAGTCTTTCTTAAGTCCTACTGAGCCTCAAGGATTCTCGTGCTTCACCGAGGTACTCCATGGTTTCCTTAAGACTTCTTCACAATACCATATTCTTTTAAAAACTGGTTAGGGTCAAGCATTCCAACATCATGGCATATGGAGGACATACCCACGGTATATATATGTGTGTGTGTGTGTGTGTACTCCATGGTTTCCTTCAGACTTCTTCATAATACACTATTCTTCTAAAGACTGATTAGGGTCGAGCATTCCAACGTCATGGAATATGGAGGACATACCCAAGGTATATATGTGTGTGTGTGTGTGTGTGAATGCGAGTACATGGATATTCCATAGGATTACGATGATACACACAATGAGTAGGGACGTCACTCCCCTCAGGTTAGTACAAAGGCCTTGAATTATATGCATGCATAACAATCATAAAGATTTGTATCATTTCCTATATACCAAAAACACATATTTATTCATAGGCATACATTCCTAAATAATTATGACAAGAAATGAAGTGTTCGCAAGAAATAATGTAAAACTCTTCACGCAATTAAATATTATGTGCAATTTTTGGTGTCTCCAGAGGACACAATTTGATTTGCAGACCAAATGGTTACATCTAAATATTATATTTTTCATTTAACCATACACATAATCATGTCAATACACAGAGGTAGATGAAACACTTATCGATATAAAAATGATATATGTTGAGTACTTCTTTAGAGAGAATCTCTCTCCACCCAACCATAGGAAAGGTTGCGTTAAAATTCACTACAACCAACCACCCTCAAGCTGGGATACGATGTCACAAGAGGAGTTCCACATGATTTTTCTCTGGTAAGTCTTTCTTCCCTTTCCCTCCCCTTTTCTTCTCATCTTCTTCCCTCAGAATCTTGTGGATCATGCCAAAAACTTCCTGATGTTACTTTCCCATCCATTCTTAACTCCTTCGAGAACTATTCCAACTACTATCTTAACTAATAGTCAATTTCTAAGGCTGAGGAAAGTTCAGATCCATATAATTTTAATTACGTAGGGTACTGCCTCAAAGATTCATTCAAAATAGTGATGGTATCCCTCTCTACCATTCCTCTCATGACATCGTAACCTGTGAAGGCCATCCCTTCAATAGTATCTCAACATTTTCTATTTTATTAAAAACCAAACATATTTATATATATAGAAATATTGCAAAATATATCAAGGTCCATTTTTTATCCTTGATCACCCATGCGTTGGCTCATTGTTTTTCTATAATAACAGTTATAATTACAGACTGGGGGAAGCAAGGGTCTTATATCCCCACTTCCCTTCCAGGGATTCAACAACAGGTTGTACATGAAGTCTTAGAGCCCTATAACTAATGCCCAGTGCACATGGAACAATTCCTAGCAAATCGAACAACTAGAGAGAATGCTCACGAGCCTAACAACCTACCTCTTCGACAACAAATCTCTCACACATAGATAATTCTCACAGGCTTGAAAACCCGCCTCTTCGACAATAATTATCTCACATTAATAAAATGCTCATGGTCCTGGAAACCCGCCTCTTTGAAAAAAGATCTCTGACCTAGAGAGAATGTTCACGAGCCCGACAACTTGCCTCCTCGACAACAAATACTCTGGATACAATATGGAAAACCCCTTTCCAACTTTTTCTTGTAGATAAGGTAATGGTCGTCCTTCTTGAAAATGAGTGAATTCTCCCAAAGAAATGAGTTCTTTCCCCAAAATACACTAAGGTTTGACCATATATTTGCATGGTCATAACTGGACACTGGTCACCTTCAGACTTAGCTTTAACCACTTGGTGACTCGTTCCCATCCCTCGAGAACTTAGGATAAATAAATATCCATAAAATATACTTTTTGGAAATATTAATAAAATATTACCTTGGACTTAAGTCCCCCCTTTTCCCTTTTCGGTGGAGTTTATCCCCACATCTTTTTTTTTTTGAGAGGTCTGTGTGCAACGATGTGATATTATTAATGAGTGTGTTTACATTTACAAGGATAGGCACACTAGCCTTTTTTCATCCCAACTCACCAACCCAATAACTACATAGGCTCTCTGGCCTCAAATACACACACACACACACACACACATTTACAACTTGATCCGATGTGCACTTCAAGGTAATCCTTGTGCACTTACTCAGGTGTGCACAACACTATGGAATGCATGCACCCTTCCCTTGATGCACAATCCATGCACACTTGCTCAGGTACGCACAACACTATGGAATTGTGTGCTCTTTCTTTGGAAAACAATCCTCATGCACTACTTAGGTGTGTGAAAAATTGAACCAACACTTGTTGCCAATGGCTCACCAGCCTAAATGTACATTTACAATTTTGGGTGCGCACAACATTGAACCAACACTTGGTGTCAACGAATCACCAGCCTAAATGTACATTTACAATTTTATTTACAATTGGGGTTCGGATTAGGGATATTACATTCATGTCCCCCTTATTTATGCATTGTCATCAGTGCATTATATACATATGTACATACAAATACTTCAAAATTATTCAAAAAGATATGGGTACTATGTCCTCATAGCATGCTCRCACTCCCAAGTTGCATGCTCAGGACTGTACYAGGTCCATTGGACCTTTAATAGCTCCATGGTTCAATTCTAGAGCTGTTTGAATTTTCAATCCAATATGTAAACTGGTCACACTCGAAAATTGCCTTATGKCTCCCTYTGAATCACATTCCAATCAATGACATGATTAGCATTAGGTACATAAGTTTTGAGAAAAGATACATGGAAAACATTAAGAATACACAAGGATGCAGGAAATGCAAGCATATATGTGACATGACACCTCTCTAGGATTTCAAATGKCCYGTAGTAGCGTGCTGCCAGCTTAGAAAAATTTCACAACTTCAAGGAAYTGCGTCTTGCTTTTACTTTCAAGAACACATGGTCACCCACTTTAAAATCTCTGTGGGTTCTRCCTTTATCTGTGCATCTTTTATTCCTGTCTTGGGAAACCTTTAAATTTTGCCTTATTTTCACCATCTTCTCTTCCATTTCCCGGAGTAGATCTAACCCAACCACTGCACGATCTGCTGGGTTGCACCAACTCACCGATGTGTTTCACTTTTTTCCATAAAGTGCCTCAAATGGGATCATCTTTACAGATGCTTGATACCCATTGTTATAAGCAAAATCAACCATAGGTAAATATTTTTCCCACTGCGTCAGTTTTTCCATCACATACATTCTTAGCATATCTTCTATCACTTGGTTTACCATTTATGTTTTTCCATCTTACTCAGGGTGATATGTTGTGCTAAAATTCAGATTTTTCCCAAATCCTTTTAATAGCCCTTTCCAAAAATTCGATGTGAACTTTAGATATTTGTCAGACACAATTGTCTTAAGTACACCATGCAACCTAGAAATTTCTCTCATGTATATATCAACAATGTTGGCTTCCTTGTGAGTTGACTCCACTGGAATAATATAGGAAGCTTTAGTGAGCTTGTCCACCACTACCATAATAGAATCATATTGCTTAGCAATCCTAGGAATCTTAGTAATGAAATCCATGGTCACAACTTTCCACTTCCACTCAGGAATGGGAAAAGGATGTAGTAAACCAACTGGATGTCTGTTCTCAACCTTGACCTTTTGACATTCAAGGTAGCTAGCAGTAAAATTAGCAACCTCCTTTTTCATGTCTAGCCAATAGTATTGCTTTTTGACCGCTACAATTGTCTTCCGGTAGCCTTCTTTCCCAACATAAGGAACCTTATGCATCTCTGAAAAAATCACATTTTTCAACTCTTGAACATTTGGCACATGAACTATGTGCCTATACATGAGGATTCCATACTCTTTTAGCTCATAACCTTCAAATTTCTATTGCAATTTACCTTGCTATAAATTTTCCTTTATGTCCATATAGCGTTGATCTGATTCAAAAACCTCTAAAATTTTGTCACTCAAATCTGATTTGCACATGATAATGGTTGTAGCATGCATCTCATGCACCCTCCTGGTGAGTGCATCAACCACCTTTTTATCCTTTCCTTTGATATGTTTGATATAAAAGTCATACTCACTAGGGAATTCCAACCATATGCTTTGTCTGGTATTTAAACTTGGTTTTCCAAACAAATATTTTAGACCACCATGGTCTGTCCTCAACTCGATTATTTTCCCCATGAGGTAGTGCCTCCACATCTTCAAGGCATGCACTATGACTTCCAATTCCAAATGATGAGTAGCATAGTGTCTTTCATGCTCTTTTAATTTCCTTGATTTGTAGCATACCACATGCCCATTATGACTAAGGACTCCATTGAGCCCTTCCTTGGAGACATCCATGCAAACAAAGAGGTCTTAATTAAGATCAACAATTCTCAAAATTGGAACACTTGTCAACAAACTCTTCAAGTGTTGAAAACTCCTTACACAATCTAGAGTCCATTCAAATCGCACACCTTTCTTTTGCAAATATGTAATTAGATGCATAATTTATTAGAAGCCTTCAATAAACCTTTTGTAGTACCAAGTCCCATAAAGGATATCACCTCTATGAAATTCCTTGGTGTTGGCCATCCTTCAATGGATTTTATTTCCCCCGGGTCCAAACATATCCCTTCCTCTGAAATAATATGACCCAAGTAATGAATCTTCCTTTGGTAGAATGAGCACTTCCTCAACTTTGCATACAACCAATGTTATCTAAATACTTGCAACACCATCCTCAAGTGTTTTTCATGTTCTTATTAAAACTTTGAGTAAATAAGTATGTCACCCATAAATACAATGACAAACTTATCTAAATATTATCTGAAAATACCATTCATTAAACACATGAAGACAATTGGTGCATTTAACAATCCAAATGGCACCATGGTGAACTCATAATGTCCATACCTCATTTTGAAAGTTGTCTTGTTGATGTCTTCTTATTTAATTATCACTTTGTGATATCCAAATATGAGAAGAATCTTTGAAAATATCTGTGTGCCCCTCATCTGGTCAAAGAGGTCATCTATCCTTGGAAAATGATACTTGTTCTTTACTGTTACTTTGTTCAACTGCTTGAAGTTGATACAAAGCCTCAACGTACCATCCTTTTTCTTCACAAACAATATCAGGGTACCCCAAGGTGACACACTTGGGAGTATATGCCCCTTCTTCAGAAGATATTTATGTTGCATGTGCAATTCCTTCAAATCTGGTGTACTCATCCTATAAGGAGTCTTGGCTACAAGAGCTTCTCTAGGCATCATATTTATAGAGAAATCAATATCTCTTTTTGGTGGAAACCCCGATATTTATTTAAAGACATCTTTGAATTCTTTTAGTATTGTGCAATATTCAACATTTGGAACTTTATCCTTAGGCGCCTCTTCCATGTATGCTGCAAATACTTGACATCCTTTCCTGTAGCTTTTCTTCAACTGCAAGGCTGAAACTTCTTTGTTAGTTACGACTCTTGGAATTTCTTTGAAATGTTCTTAAATTTCCTTCCTCATCCAAGCAAGTAAATGCCTTATTGTAACAGTCTAAAATGGCATGATGTTGGTCCAAACAATCCATACCAATGAGGCAATCATAAGAGCCCAAAGGTATGATATTCAAATCATCATTTTTTCTCAACCCATTCATATCCATTAGACATGCCTTAACCATCTTATTACTTTTCCTTTTTTCTCCTTTAGCTAACCACACCAACCAAGGTTTTCCAAGCTTGCTTCTTGGAAATTGGATTTTTTCCACCATATTAGGATCTAGATAACTATGAATAGCTCTTAAATCAATTAAAATAGAAATGGGTTGATCATTAATCTTACCTTCCACTTCAGTCATGTGCAACTAAAACTCAACTTGCTTGTTATCTAAGGCTGCGTAGATCCTTGGTACATTTCTGTCCATGTCTTCAACTATCACAACTTGTTGTACATTGTGAATAGTCCTAACTTTTTCACCTCTGTGAGGGAAATATCTATACATGTGGTCTCCCCCACAACCCCAACATTGAATATGTGGTTGACTTGGTCTTTTCCCTATTGTCTCAATCATTATGGGCTCCTTGGGAGTTGGCTGTCCTTGAGAAGTATTTCTAAAAAATGGTCTCTTAGTCCCATTTTTAATTTATTCTATCTTTCTTTTCTTCTTGTCTTCCCAAGACTTTTGGAAAGTTGGTCTTCCCCTTTTCTGATCATAGAGACATTTATCTCACCTTATGGTCTCCTCCAATGTCTTGGGGTCATCATATTGTATCTTGTCACTGATAAATTATGGCATCCCACTCAGGTACCTATGAATTTTAACTTGTTCATCCTTGATGAATGAAACATATTTCAGTAGCTCTAAGAATCTTCTTTCATACTCATCCATTGTCATACTCCCAAGATTGATTTCAAAGAATTCCTTCATTTTCTTGTCATAGTATCACTTGGTTAAGTATTTCTTTTGAAAATACCTTTTAAACTCTCTCCAAGTAACCTTCTTCTCATAAATTTGTTTCACTTTCACAAATTGATCCCACCATATTTGTGCTTTCCCTTTAGCTAATAGATGACAGTTCTACCTTCTTCCTGCATAGATTAATTATGCAGCTGGAAGTCCTTTCTCATGCCCAACAACCAATTCTTTTCATATTCATCCTTCGTGTGCTCACCATCAAGGTTAATAGGCTTGATATTATTCATTTCTCCATGTAGCTCATCCACCACAGTCCTTCTCTTATGCTTTCTAACAGGAGACAGAATTGCACTACTGCATGCTTTACTAAATGAATTCTTTGGTGAGTGGTGATGAATCATATCAACACTTCTTATTTTTCTTCTCCAATAATGAGACCTGCAACTTCTTGACTTGCTTGAGTCTATCTCCTTATCCATTTTATTTTCTATTATGTCCAATCTTTGCATCAACTTGATATTGAAGCCATCTTGCTACTCCTTGAATTCCATAAGCCTCTCATTATCAACTTTATAGATTTGGATGTATTTTTGTAGTCCCTTTATGGTTTCTACCAAGTTTATTTTCTCCTCCTTTCGTTCTTTATGCTTATTTGATTATGTACTATCAATACCCATATCGATATACAAACCCCCAAATTTATCATAATGGTTGTAAGTTCTCTATGCATCTTCCATGCTTTTGAATCTCTACATTGATTTCATCATGATCTTATCATTGTTAATTCTACAAATTGTGCAGAAAATAAGATTTGTTAGAAAAATTTATGCAGCAGCTAAATGAAAACTCTGCACCATTTTTTCAGAATCTTATATTCTTATTTCTTGGATAATTTGAACATCCCAATTCCAAATTTCGGGGTGAATTATTGGACTCCTCTGTCCAAAACTTTCCCATTGATTTCTCCCTTGCGTAATCGTGAGTCTTGTGCCATATATCATGGTCATTTGGAATTCACCCAAATACCCTTTTACTCTTTCTTTATTTCTTCTGAATCCCATGTGCAGACTGGTATTCAACACATACCAATGCACGATGTCAATATTCAACATATACACCATGTATCAATAATACACACGCACCACAAATTTTGATCCGCATAGTCCTAAATTTTTAGTGTGCACACCCGTGCACAGTTGTTTTCTGCACATTTCTAGCATTGCACCTCGCAATGTCAAAATTTAGTGCGCACACTTGTGCATTCTTAATTTATGTGCACCATGGTCGTGCTGTAATTCCAAATCTGACCACTTACTAGTCTGATTTTGTCTTAAGTAGATACTCGGCCCATGCAGACTCGATGTTGAAACTGGAGCTCTAATACCAAATTGTAACGTACCCTATTACCATCACTAACAAAATGCTTTGATACCAATCTGTCATGTACCCAACCTTCTATCTAGGTACCATGCTATGATATCAATCTGTCATGTACCCAACCTCCTATTTGGGTACTGATCTGATACCAAGCTGTCACATAACCTCATTACCAATATTCTCTGACACCATTCTGTGACATCCCCGGCTTACTACTATGTAATACCACTCCAAAAATCTAGTGCGCAGATTCTACACTATATGCTAATCTGCACAAAAGCACATGAGATAACACTCATGATCCCAAGTTGGATAGCACCACACAAACTTTCCTCTTTAGACACTAGTTATAATAATGAAATTAACACATAGTACAACTACACGCACAATCATTCAGTGAACACAAATATTATTGTGCGTGTAATCACTCTGAACAAAGGATTAATACTGCATGCACAACCATTCTGGTACTGCACATAGATTCGGTTCTCTTTGTGCACGTAGATCTTCTTCCTCGTGTGCACAATGATTCTAGCCTCATGCGTACATGGATTATTTCCATGCATGCATGAAAATTATAGGCTTGCCTTGGAAACTCATGCTCATTATTACAAATTTAACTAACAGGAAACTAAGTAATTGTCATACTCTGCATGTGTGACAAAAAATATTGCATACAACATCATGTTTACATGTGCAAAAATCATATAAAATAAATGACAATTAATTATATGCAACATCATACAAGAAATAAACCCATATCAAACATAGATAATTATGCACATAGTAATTTAGACAAGTACATAAAGGACATTTATCTTTTATAAAGATTCACTAACTATGCACGGATCTTAGATGTTCCTCCTAGCCATATACTTTGTTTCTCATAATTTTCAACAACAGTTCACCCCCGAGCTGGGGATTAAAATCCACCAGGAAAAATGATTCCTAATGCCAGGCTAAGGTCTGATAATCAACATAATCGTTCAGTTCAAGGTGCCTAACTACTACAACTATCCTACAGTCTCCCATTCCCCACATTCCTTCCCCACCCTAGGAGGTGTGCCTCTTCTTTTCTCAACAGTCCTTTGACTACCCCACTTCCCTTCCAGGGATTCAAAAAAAGGCCAGAAAGGAAGTCTCAGAGCCCTGTAATTAATGCCCAGTGCACTAGGGAACAATTCCTAGCAAATATCTCACCTAGATAGAATGCTCATGAGATTGACAACCCGCCTCTTAGACAACAAATATCTCACATGGAGAGAATGTTCACGGGCTTGACAACTTGCCTCTTCAACAACAAATACTCTTGTTACAATATGGAAAACTCATTTCCAATCTTTTATTGTATATAAGGTAATGGCCATCCTTCCTGAAAATGAGTGAATTCCCCCAAATAAATGACTTCTTTCCCCAAAATACACTAAGGTTCGGCCATATATTTGCATGGTCATAACTAGAGACTTGTTACCTTCAGACTTAGCTTTAGCCACTTGGTGACTCATTCCCATCCCTCGAGAACTTAGGAAAAATAAATATCAATAAAATATACTTTTTGGAAATATTAATAAAATATTCCCTTGGACTTAGGTCCCCCCTTTTCCCTTTTCAGTGGAGTTTAGCCCCCCATCTCTAAAGCTTATTTACAGTTCCAATGTTGAAATCTCCTGGAAATATATAGGCCTTGGAATACCTTGCACTGTCCTTGCATTCCCTTCCTCATCAAGACATGTGAAAGCCTTGATATAACAATCTAATACAACACAATGTTTCTCTATCCAATCCATACCAATCAAGCAGTCATAAGACCTGAGTGATATGATGCTCAAATCTTCCTTAGTGTTAATTTAATTCATGTTTATAGGGAATTCTTTAACAAGCTCAGTAATTATTCTCTTAGTTCCAATATCTATCTTAACTAACCAAGACTTTTCATGMTTTCATTTATTCAATTTAAATCTTTCAACTAGATTTGGATCTATGTAGTTATGACTAGCTCCAGAATCAATAAAAATAGCTATGGGTTGATTATCAATCTTACCTTCCACTTCAATAATGTGGAATTTATAGTCTTCTTATCTATTGTCCAAGGTTTCATGAATACTTGGAACACTTCTTCCCACTTCCTCTATTGTCTCCTCTTGCTTGATGTTATGCATAGTATTTATTTTATCTCCCCAATGAGGAGAATATTTATACATGTGATCTCCTTCACATCCCCAACACTTTATGGGTTTTTGTCTTGGCCTCTTTCTCAAGGAATATATCATTTTTTGATCTCCTTGAGATGGCTTCCCTTGTTGATATGCTTGAGATATATTCCTTATGAAATGTGTCTTGAATCCTTACTTCCTTTGATCCATATTTCCTTTCTTCTTTTCATCCCAGACCTTTCGGAAAGTTGGCCTTCCTCTTCTTTTCTCATACAAAAATTTATCCTTTCTTATGGCTTCTTCTAAATTCCTGTGCTCATCAAACTGAATTTTATCCTTGTAGAAGGATGGAAGTCCACTCAAGAACCTATGAATTTTGACCTTCTCATCCCTGATGAAGCTCACATACCTAATAATTTCCAAGAAATTTCTCTCATATTCATTCATGGTCATGTTCCCAAGTTTGAGTTGAAATAAATATTACATTTTCTTATCATAATATTTCTTTGAAAATTATTGCTACTAAAAATATTTCTTGAACTGATTCCAAGAAATTATCTTCTCATCAAGATGCTTAACCTGCTTCAACCTATCCCACCACATAGATTCCTTTCCTTGAAGGTGGTAGGATACAATTCGCGCTTCTATATTTGATGAGTATTCATACAACTGGAAATGTTTCCTCGTTCCCAACAACCATGCGTATGTATCTTCTCCTTTCTTGTTCTCTCCATCAAATGATGGTGGATTGATTTTCCTCAGATCCCCTTGCAAGCTATATGGTCCATGTCTCCTTCTCTAATGCTTGACAGGAGACATACTTGGGCTTCTTGCTGACATTGAACATGCATATTCTCTTATGGTCGAGTTCCCTTGGGATTGATGATGTTGATGCTTACTAACACTCTTTGATTGTCTAGATCCTCCATGATCATCCCTCCTATCATGAGATCTAGATGCTTCTACTTTCCTTGCACTAGATTTATTGTTTGTTCCAAAATCTTTGTTGACTTTATTTTGTAGCATATTTAGGCTTTGTAGTATCTCCTCCTGATATTTCATTATTTTTTCATTATCATCCCTATAACTTTGCACTTCCCTTTGCAGGTTTCTCATAGTTACAGGCTCTTGCCTGTCTCTTCTTCCATTAGACTCCATATCACCATTTCCCATGCTGACATACAGACCTATAATTTTGTCTTCATGGCTATAATACCCTTGTGCATCATCCATATCTCTAGTTCTCATATAGGAACTAAATTATGCTTTCATGTACCTCTAATTCTGCAAAAATTTGCATGCAATAATTGTTGTTAGAATTAATCATATTGAAAAATATGTATTAATTGGATTACAAGTTACTTTTCACATCAATTTATGAAGAAAACAATGCACCAAGTCAAAATATCATTCCTTAAACACATTCTTCTTTGATATATCTCTCCAACGAATATACTCACACCTCATTCCGAGTTCCGAGTGAAACGTTACAACATTCACATGCTGCAATTTCCACTTTCATACTACTACAAAATTACTTTATTACTTTCTGAAAAACATTTAGCAGCCAATTCAAAATTATGGGTGTATAGATGTCTTCTCCTCCTCAACAAATTTCTAGAGACTATTCATTTTCTCAAATTTGAGCTCCGAGCTAAAAGTTATGTTCCAGAGAAGTTTTGATTGTTTTCCCCCTTTTATCCATGTATGATACATGTGTCTTCTTTCTTTTCCTGCATAGTTTTACATAACCATATTCCAATTATGTCTCCATGGCTATCTTCTAGGTTCATAAGCTTTCCATAGACTACTTTTATGCCTCAAATGGACTTCTGAGCAAGGAGTTATGCCCTCTAGAAGTAAATTTGTGCTGGAATTTTACCTTTACTGTTTCAGTTGTAACTTTCTCATACGAGCTCTGTTTTTCAACTAGAGTAGCTCGCTGGAAAACTCTCTCCAAAATATTTTATGTAAGATACACAAACATATTTTACTAATGATACACCTTATTTTCGTGGGTTTTAATTTCCTAAAAACGTCGTTCATGCCTTCAAAATCGCTTTGCAAGTTAATGACCTTCAAAAATCACAAAATTTCATAGAAATTTAATGTTTTATTGTTATATTAGCCTTTTAAATATGAGTCATCGATCTCAAATTGGGTGAAATATGATCTATTGATTGTTAATCCTTTCCAAACCCCATTGATCAATTTCCACCATCGATCGACAACTTAAAACAATATGGATCGTTGATCTGAGATCCATCGGTGATCAGTGTTTTCTTTTGGACAGACACAACACTTTTCCAAAAGTACTGACCCAAACATTTTCCATTGACCCTTTCCTTGCATGACATGGCATGACACGTGGGTGATGAAGTGGAATGACACATCATCCTAAGGTGTCAACTTGGCTGACGTGGCATGACACATGGATTCTGACATGGCATGACATTCCATCCTCCTCTTTTCTTCATCAACCATCGATAGTTTCTCTTGGAAGAATTTGAACATCGCACTAATACTATCTACACTTGATCATTGACCATCGACGATCAAATAATTCCTTCCGATGCATGAAACCTCTTTCCAAATTCTACCAACTCCCCACCATGGGCCATTGACAATCAAATATTTACTTTGGCCAAACCAAACTCTTCGCCAAATTCTCTTATCCAACCAACAACCATCAATGAATTCTCTTGGAAAACTTCAACACTTAGAAATTTTCAACCAAACCCAGATGAATCTAGTTCGTTGATCTTCCATTATAAATGATCTTAATTGTTGATTCTCCAAACTTTTCCCAATTCTATCGATGAATATCGACCATCTATTTACTCTATTTTCCAAGCTTTGAAATAAAATATTGACTGTTGATCAACTTCAACTTCCCAATGGCCAAAAATGAACCCAAACTGTCAATCTACTTCATTTTCCCAACTGTCGAAAATGAATCTCAACCGTTGATCTATTAGACCTTGCTAACTCTGAAAACCTTATAAGTTTTTAAATATATAAAAATGAATCTAGGTTGTTGATTTCGAGATCAAACATGATCTCGAGCGTCAATTCATCAAACTCCCTTAGTTCCTTTGGTCACCATTAGAATATGAATTTCGACCTTGCAGGTCAAATCCAACTCTGCAATCTGGTCGATTGTTGTCATTAAACCTCTTAGACATTTATGGGTTATTTAAAAATCAAATTTTGGGATTTCACTATGATTTTTCACTGTTTTCCCCCAAATTCATAATAGATCGAAGTCTGTCACAACGAATTTGCCTAAATTAGCATTAGTTCTTGGTCCATACGGGTCTAGTGTTGAACTTAAGCTCTGATACAACTATGTAACATACCCAACCCCAAGTTGGGTCATGTCACTGCTAAAACGACCTAATAAAAATTTATGATACCAAATATAAATGTGGAAATAATACACAAGATGACAATAAAACACATGCAATTTCCCATACTAAATAAAAATGTAAATGCAATTACTTAACTGTACATAGAAAAAACCAAATAACATACAACAACATTCAACCATAAGATATATATTCATGTGAATCATTCTTCTCACATCAAGCAACAATAACCAACATATCTCAGAGTAAAATGCACAATAACTATATCAACATTTAACATGAATAATCACAACAAACAAGAACACTTATCTTAGAAAGTATGCAACCCATTTTAGAGGAAGAAATTTCCTCCCAACTGTAGACTTGTTTTTCTTATTATCAAAAGCAAGTCATCCCTGATCTAGGGAAATGAATCCACAAGAAACAGTGGTCCCTAAGGCTAGCTAATGTACCCCTCTTAACAATCAATTCCCACAACCGATTCAATTCCACCATCTTTCTTCCCCACAACTTGCACAACACAAGAGATGGAATCCCTCTTCACTACTCATAATCCCTTATGCCTTTCCACTCCCCTCTAGGACTTCCAACACAAGTTGGATAGGAAAATCTCTTAGCTGGGACCTCAAGAATTCTATAGTTGCAATACTAATTTTATGAATAGTAAAATATGTTCTTCCCTTGATGAATTTCAAAAAGAACGTTACTCACAGGCCCACAACCTCTTTCTCCATGAAAAATACATCTATAAACAATTTCCAAACGTTCCCAAAACAACTTCCTTCAATATTCAACACTCGGAAATCCTTTATTATCTAGAAAACTCCATGTAAAAACAATTCTCGATGCAAAAATTTGAATTTGTAATTCTAGTCTCCTACCCATAGGAATTTCCTCTCTTTCTCTTCCTTTCTTGACTTACACTCTTCCCCAATCTAATTTTACTCAACCTCCATTCTCTCAATAACTATGGGATGTGACTTCTCACACCCACCCTCTTAAATGAATTCAATAATTGGGCTCTAGAACTCTCAACCATAAAATAGAAGGTTCAAAGTAAATATAATTTAGAAAGAAATGGGTTTGGGTTTAATAGACATGAATAAACTCTCCCCCTTAGACCCCTTCCATCTCTTGTGGAAACTTAGCCCCCAAATATTCATCTCTGTCCATCTATGGATGGTGATACATTTTATTCATTACATTCAATTTACATATTACATTGCTTGGCCCTCGACCATACATTACATTTACAATGTACATCTCTAGTTTGGGGTTTTGAAAATGAGGATGTTGCAATTCCTAATGAAATTTTTAGCAACCTCCCTATAAACAATGCTAAAAAGTGGTGGACCAAGGAATTATAGCAATACATAATGAATCTCTCAACTGCACTTCAATTATCACCCTAGGGATCGTGAAAACTTATGAGGTTCTATGCACTATGTATGCAAACTGCAAATGTCAAATATGAACCACTAATTCTAATTGAAAACTATGATAAAGAAGATGCTTAAATTTGATAACACCTTCTAATATATCCTTCATTCACTTGGTTCCATGACTTTAACTCCTATCTCTTTTAACAATGTAAAGAAGATAGATGAAGGTCTAGTCTCACTACCTCTTGGAT
>SNQJ01S0006576.1:54160-79903 GCA_010110895.2 Picea sitchensis | reverse complement strand
CAACCGATTCAATTCCACCATCTTTCTTCCCCACAACTTGCACAACACAAGAGATGGAATCCCTCTTCACTACTCATAATCCCTTATGCCTTTCCACTCCCCTCTAGGACTGCCAACACAAGTTGGATAGGAAAATCTCTTAGCTGGGACCTCAAGAATTCTATAGTTGCAATACGAATTTTATGAATAGTAAAATATGTTCTTCCCTTGATGAATTTCAAAAAGAACGTTACTCACAGGCCCACAACCTCTTTCTCCATGAAAAATACATCTATAAACAATTTCCAAACGTTCCCAAAACAACTTCCTTCAAGATTCAACACTCGGAAATCCTTTATTATCTAGAAAACTCCATGTAAAAACAATTCTTGATGCAAAAATTTGAATTTGTAATTCTGGTCTCCTACCCATAGGAATTTCCTCTCTTTCTCTTCCTTTCTTGACTTACACTCTTCCCCAATCTAATTTTACTCAACCTCCATTCTCTCAATAACTATGGGATGTGACTTCTCACACCCACCCTCTTAAATGAATTCAATAATTGGGATCTAGAACTCTCAACCATAAAATAGAAGGTTCAAAGTAAATATAATTTAGAAAGAAATGGGTTTGGGTTTAATAGACATGAATAAACTCTCCCCCTTAGACCCCTTCCATCTCTTGTGGAAACTTAGCCCCCAAATATTCATCTATGTCCATCTACGGATGGTGATACATTTTATTCATTACATTCAATTTACATATTACATTGCTTGGCCCTCGACCATACATTACATTTACAATGTACATCTCTAGTTTGGGGTTTTGAAAATGAGGATGTTGCAATTCCTAATGAAATTTTTAGCAACCTCCCTATAAACAATGCTAAAAAGTGGTGGACCAAGGAATTATAGCAATACATAATGAATCTCTCAACTGCACTTCAATTATCACCCTAGGGATCGTGAAAACTTATGAGGTTCTATGCACTATGTATGCAAACTGCAAATGTCAAATATGAACCACTAATTCTAATTGAAAACTATGATAAAGAAGATGCTTAAATTTGATAACACCTTCTAATATATCCTTCATTCACTTGGTTCCATGACTTTAACTCCTATCTCTTTTAACAATGTAAAGAAGATAGATGAAGGTCTAGTCTCACTACCTCTTGGATGAAAAATCAATTAAACGAGAAGGTTTCCTTGAAATAATGACCTTGTGCTATTGTTAGAATATTCAATCCTTACAACACTAAGTATAATATGATATATTCATAGAATCCACATCAAAGTACTTGTTGGTAGAAATATATAGAAAGGGTTAGAAAATTACTAGATATAGTGGTTGTGAGATAGATAATAACAAAATAATGAAAAGAGAGCTAGAAACCCTAACTCTACTTAGATATTTTATCTTAAATATTTCATTATTCATTAAAGGAAATAAACAAATGCACAAAAGAAATAAAAAACCAAAATGGAAAGCTTAGTAGGCATTAAAAATTTTCTCATTACCCATGGGAGGAAAAATTACATACACCTATGGAGAAAATGTTGAAGAAGTTAGCCTCCAAACTATCCTCCTTGGGAGGGTTCTTTTACTTCCAAAATGTGTGGTTAATCCCCTTCTTATGGTTGCAAGTAGCTTGGTTGATGCCAAAAATCCTATCAAGAGAAAATGGATCCTTGATGTCTATATAAAATTCAATAGCATATACTTACTTGGATGAATGATCTTATGGGAATGGAGTGACCTCTTTGTATTTATAATCAAATAGTGGTTAAATCCTTGAAATGGTCACAATAAAAAGGATTATTTCACCATATCAAATTAACAATTACTTTTAGATTTTATTCATCACCACTTCAATTTAATTTAATTTAATTTTTGGACAATTCCAAGTGGAAATGGTCAAGAAAGGGGTTTTATGACTTTATGATGTATTTCCTTAGATAATGGTGGTGTAACACTATGTGAGTTGTGTAGATTAAGTGGTACTCATGATTTGAATTTCGATAAAATTATGAATTTGGTATAGGTGAACAAATTTTGGGTGATGACGAATGTCCCCTAATGTATGAGGTTAGGACCACATTGTATGACTGAAATCCATTATAGTTTTATTTTACCAAAATATGATAGGACTGAGGAGGGAGATAAGTTCCCTGGGAAGGAGAACCACCTGTGAAGGAGGAAAAGGAGGACCACATGTCAATAACAAATTCACAAGGTGGTGAGTATACATAAACACAATAGAGATAAAATAGGCATATCCATACTCGTCAATAT
Source organism: Picea sitchensis (assembly GCA_010110895.2). Classification (NCBI taxonomy): domain Eukaryota; kingdom Viridiplantae; phylum Streptophyta; class Pinopsida; order Pinales; family Pinaceae; genus Picea; species Picea sitchensis. The sequence continues at coordinate 77,629 of SNQJ01S0006576.1, read as the reverse complement.
AACTCATGATAATCAATACAATGGTGTACCCAACATAAAGGGGCTGAGAAAGTGAGACAAAATGAGGTCTCAATAGAGTACAATGTGTTGCTAGAAAAAGGGTCCATTGTATAATAAAATGATAAAAAAGATACCATATACATATTCCTATATCAAGGGGCCATGTCTACCTCATAACTATAGTTGATATGGGTACATAGGAATTGATTCCCCCTCCTTGGGGGAGGGGGGAGGAAACAACTTGAGAAGTATTGTTCAAGAGAAAGTGTTCTCCGAAGATATAAAAATGATATAGTTGGAGGAAAGATCCAATTGAAGGATCTAATAATGGCGGAACCAAGCCAATCAAATATCGTGAATTGCATTTGAGGATGTATCATGGATATAAATGGCCCATGATATGGATAGGGTGTGATGAGATGAAAGTCAGAATGTGAGACCCTACAAGTGAGATCAGTAGGAACTTATACTCATCTTGAGTTGAGTAACCATCCTTAGAAGTAAATGGGAGCCAGAGATTGCATATGTTAACCCCTAAATTAAAGGTCATTTGATATTGTTGGATTCTTGGTTTACCCCCTCTTGGTAATCCATGCACTTGTTTAGATGCGAGGTTGATTCTGAGGTTGGTGCATGGTTGATGCACTTGTTTATGAATATAGGTTGATTACAGTTGGTTCATGGTTGATGCACTTGTTTGTGAGTGAAGGTTGATTACAGGGTTGAGTCACGAGGTTGATGCATGGTTGATGCATGGTTTGGATTTATTGGTATGGGTTTACAATAGGCTCTGCGGTGATAGTGGCAGGTGGTTCCATCAGTATACTTCTACTTTAGGGTGGTAGGGCCGGGGAAAGACGAGAAGTAGGTGGTTGTAGACACCTTTTGATTTGTATTTGGAGAACATTGGGGGTTGTAGCCTCCTTACGGTTGTAGCAATTTGGGGAGTTAGACTTCCCTCGAGGTTGTAGCTTGAGAAACTGAGGGGTTGGAGCCTCCTTCCGATTGTAACTAGAAAAAAAAAAGAAGTTGGTGCTGAATGTAATTCTTCAAGACGCTTATAAGAAAAACATTACGTAGTTTTCTGATTTGGGTTTCCACATAAAACCTTTGGGGTATGCTTGTGTATGTGTGTGATTGTTTGTTATTACTACTCATTATTGGATAATAATTCTACATTGATATAACATTTGAAGAAAAAGAGGATTATAATTACGTTGTCTTGATTCACCCCTCTCCGGTAATCCAACAATTGGTATCGGCCAGGTTCCTTTGAAATCGGTTTAACCAACGAAGGTAGATATGATACCAAGTATAAAATGGAATACCACGGTTTGATTAATGAGAGGTATGGAGCATAAGGATGAAGACATATATCGAACACGGGGATTTCAAGTTTGACGAAAGTGTTGTAGATGGATACAGTATACAGTAGTTCCACCAACAAATGACAAGCAGTGAAACTTGTTTAGAATAATTCCAAAACCACAAATACACTTATGAATGGTCACCGAGATGTACTGTATTCACCAAAGTTGCACTTTTTAAATATGCTAAAGAGATTTAGGACAAAGCTTGAGAAATATTTATGAAGGAGATTCAAAGAGAGATCATACAAACAAAATTATAGAGGTCAGTTCGAACAATAAAAATGAAGGAAGATAAGAATATTATTTCTTACTTCTTACGAGTTGATGCAATCATAGGATTGGGAGAATCGTAAGAATCGCCAATTGTTCAAAAAGGTACTAATATCTCTTTCTATAAGATTTAACCCTAAGACATCAAACTAGAAGAAATATTGGACCTAAACTCAATAAGCATGGACGGTTGCATGGAATCTTTGACATATGGAGATGAGGTGAGCGAGAAAATCTAGATGTAAAAAGAAGCCTTCAAAGCATCAAAAGATCAAACAAAAGAAAAAGGAACAGAATAATATAGCACGAGAAGCAATGTCTTGAAGATGATGAAGAGAGTAGTAACTTCATCAAAGGCTGAATTTCAAGGGAGAACCAGCAGTGGAATCACGAGTAAGCTTCCTTTAATTTGTTTTAATTTTGATGGTATTGGTCATTTTGCTAACAAATTCCTCATAAGAAAAAAGAGAAATGATGAAGAGGTTCAAAATGGAGAGACAAACTTATAAAGGTAAAAGACTACAAATAAAGTTTTCAAGAAAATCTTTTGCACCAAAGAAGACATCTCATCATCAGGATGAAGATGAAGTCAGGTGACAATGAAGTATGGAGAGTTCGACTTCATGGAAGTAGAAGAATGCGAGAAGAAGAATATGAAGAAGCATATGAAGAAGAAATTGAAGAAGTTGTTTGAAAGAACTAATGGAGATTACCATAGAAGTTATCGGAGAAAAGAAGAAAAACAAAGAAACTACAAGCGGAGAACTAGATAAGAAAAAGACACTCAAGAACTAGAACAAATGATTACAAATTGAAGGTTCAAATAGAGAAGATAAAAAATTGAAGAAGCACTCAAAAGAGCGACTAGAAAGGAAAAGGGCCCGGGATCGTGGAAACACAGGAAGTAAAGATTGTCACAATAAGAAAGGATATTCAAAAGAAAAATATACATAATAGCTCCAAAGTTATGGATGACATTGTAACATAATCAAAAATCATATCTTATTAGGTTTGGACTTGGATACAATCAAAATAAAAAGTGATCAAGCTCCAAAACAATAGAGCAGGAAACAAATCCAAAAGTTATGCGGAAACAATCAAAGGGATAAAAAGATAAAGGAATATTACGGGGACCTCCTCCATAGAAGATTGATTCCGGAGATCAACAATAGTAAATGACCTCAGAAGAGGATTCATAAGGCACCTGCTTTATAGATGTAATACAGTTATCAAACTATATTTTTGGTTTATGTTATACTTGTAATAATTTTGGACATAAAACGATAAATTGCAGCCCTTTCCATTCCTCCATTCCTTCCGTCCATTCCATGGCATGTCGTTCCATTTCCATTCCATGCCAAGCCATTCCATGCCTTTCCAATCCATTCCATCCATTCCATTCCGTCCATCCTTCCATCCATCCGTCCATCCATCCATCCACTCCATTCCGTCCATCCATCCGTCCATCCGTCCATCCATTCCATTCCATTCCTCCATTCCTTCCATTCCTTCCCTCCATCCATCCATCGTCCATCCATCCATTCCGTCCATCCATTCCTCCATCCATTCCTCCATTCCATTCCATTCCATTCATTCCATTCCTTTCCTCTTTCCATCCATTCCATCCATTCCATCCATTCCATCCATCCATCCTCCGTCCATCCATCCTCCTTCCGGCTCCATCCATCCTTCCATCCATTCCATCCTCCATTCCATTCCGTCCTCCTTCCATTCCATTCCGTCCTTTCCTTTCATCCTCCGTCCATTCCATCCATTCCTTCCATCCATCTTCCGTCCATTCCTTCCATTCATCCTTTCCATCTTTCCTCCATCCATTCCATCCTTCCATTCCATTCCGTCCATCCATCCTCCATCCGTCCTCCATCCATCCATCCATCCTCGGCCCATCCATCTTTCCTTCCTTCCATCCATCCTTCCATCCATCCTCTTAATGGTAGATCCTGAAATTTCTATGCAGTAGAAACATATCAAGTATGGATTGGTTAAAAATTAAAACGTGGGTCGTTGTATTTTAGGAGTTTACACTCTATGGAAAATAGGGTTTGTAGCAGTCCTAAAACTAGTCAAAATCGGTGTTTGGGGTAAAAAATGTCATAACTTATTCATAACAGATCCAAATTTAGTGAGACTGAATGTTAGGTTTGGGGCTACTAAATTATATAGTATTCTAGGTAATATTTTCAAATCATTGCATCAAACATTTTGTTGAGGCACGCTCTACAAGGTCACTCTCTAGAATCACCTTGAGTGGCAGGTATCTGTTTTACTGTAATAGGAGGGTTCCAAGTAGGTGTCATTTTGGAGGAATTGAATAAAACACACTGAAAGAACATTGTATATTAGTTTTAGATCTTTACTTCATTACAGGTTCAAAGTTATTATTACTTCTAAGTTAGGGTTGTTGACTAATCCAAAATGAAACAGGGATATAAAGAAAAGTTTGATGAAAATGCTGGTCTCTTCTTTGCATTTAAAAGTTAAGGAAGGTTTTTGGGAATGTGATCATATACACCAGGTCTATTCTGAGAGCTTCGTCAGTTTGGATGATGGGGAATTAGTGGGGATTTTGGTTGTGGTACATGTTGAGTTTATGGTTGAGACAAGTAGTTGATGAGTTAGTAGCACACATACACATGAGGTGTATAGTTGATGATGTGTTGGTACATATTGATGATGATTAATAGTTGATGGTAGTTGTTATGATTAGGTGCCAGGTACATGGTTGGATACACTTGTTTAGGGTACAAGTTAGATCATTGAGAAAAAAGTTATAGTGAAAATGGTGAATATTTGAAAATAACATGCAACTATTTTCATCAACGTGCTCCTTACATTTAAACAGCACTCTTTAACTCACTTTCACTTTAAATTTCGGCTTGAATCATTGTATCTCGAACCTGTTGTATATCAGAAACGATTCAATGAAGAGCCTTAACCTCTTTATTATACTCTTTCAACGCTCCTTAAAGCTAACTCTAGATAACTGTTTTGCTTTCCTGTTACAGGTTGAGACTCCACTATTTCTCATTGGCTGTTATTGAGGAAACTCAATTTGTACAACCATTCACTTTGAGACTCTCACTCGTCACTAAATGACACCTTTAAAATAAACCACTTTGATGCTTTGACCTTTTGGAAACTTCTAGGCTTGGGCACCTGTGAGGGGTCCTCAGACATAACTCTCAGCATTGAGTTGTGTGACGTTTCACCACCAGAAATAGCATGTACTGTCATAGAACATTATTATCTGAAAATATCATAACTCACTCTGTCACCATCAAGCTAACTTGTTCCTTTAAGCAGACCTCAAACTCTGACATAACCTCTCCCAGCAGAGAATATGATTCACCTACCAGAAAGCATGACATGAAAACTGTCCATCTGGTCTTTGACAGGAGTTCACACAATGTCCCTAGTGGTCTCTTACACAAAGAAATCTCTTCGTGAGGAAAGCTTTCTCAGAAGATGCCTGAGAGACCATCCTCAGCTTATCAACCATGAAAAACAATAATGAGTCATATTGTAACACCCTGTGGGTCGATACAAACTGTACTCTAATCTTTCTTTCAGGGATGACATCAATGACAACAATATATCAATAAATGACGATAGGGAAGTCCACTGACACCCAAGAATGAAGAGGGGTTCCTTAGGCCCAACATCCAAAGTAAAAAAGGTGGAGATATATCTCTATAATAAAATCCCAATGATGTAACATGTGGGGGGATTCCTTAAGGGAAACCCCCTCAGAGGTGATTATGAATAACATGTGGGGGGATTCCTTAAGGGAAACCCCCTCCCGAGGACTGGTACAAATCACACATGTCTGAGAAACTGGTGCAATCAACTAGATCACTTAACCATCAAGTGTATGGTTCTAAATCATGTGATAATGAGTTGAAGTTGAGCACATGAAAAAAAACCAGGTTAAAGAGAATTAAGGTATCTCCTTTCTTGGTTAGAGGCACCCACCAATAAGGAAGATGAGTCCAAATTACACTATCCTTTAGGCTAAGCCCTTAGAATATTGGTGTTGAAGACAATAGGGGAGGGCCCACTAGAATCAAGGCATTGATGAGTCCTTGAATCCAGAATGAGGTAGAAAGAAAGGTGTGAGTGATAAAGGCTGACACTAAAAGGGGATGAGAAGGAAATGAGAGGTATGCTCAAGACTTCTATTGCTCAGACCATAACTACAAGGATAATCTGGAAGTGACCGAAAAAATTCCACAAAGAATAGTCGATTACTGGGAATGCATATTTTCAAGAACATATTAGTAAACCATAGAGATAAATAGAGGTCAAAACTTGGAAACACGGGATGGGTGCAACTCATAGAAGCATGGGAAAATTGTAACACGAATCAAGGTGGAACTAAATAGACTCCATGGAACATAAATATGACTTGTCTCAAATTCTATAAATAAGGGAAACAAAGGGATGTTTCCACAAACTAAACCAGGCATTGTAAAAGCACAAGGCCCTATTGGTATTTCCAAAGGAGTGCTATTAGGTGAATTAGGGAAAGGAGATCCTTTTGGTATTTCAAAAAGGGTGCAAGAAGAATAAGGTAAGATATGTAGTACCAAAATGGTAAATGGTCCTCCTGATATTTCAAAAGGGGTATCGGGAGGATACAACAGATCTAACCATTGTGTCAATAAACACAATATCCAAACCAAATCCACAAGGGAAACCAAATGGGGATACAAGGGGTAACAAAAAGATAAATAACCCAGAAAAAAACCAGATGGTGGTAAGGGTGAAAGTAAAAATTACAAATGGAAGTAATCAATGGTAGCGGAATTAGTGTCAATTTCCCATAGGGTGGGTGAATGGTGGCATAAAAATGAATAATTTTCACTGTATGGATGGAGTGGAGGGCTTTTGATATGTGAGAATTCAACAAATACCAAACATAAATGTAGGATTCTGGAGGGCAAGGTTGTCAACATGATGACAAGAAATACATGTGGATTCAACTCTGGGATGTAAACTAACCATACTCCCAATCCTTAAGGGGATTAAACGACACGGGCACCAAAATTAAACATGGGTCACTATTCTAGGGCACCCATGGAAGGAAGGCTCTATCATTGGGTCTATGGAAAATGAAAAATGTGAAGGGGCTAGTTTATATACCCAAGTGAGGGAATTCCTACAGGAAATTTTTGGGGAACAAAAGTAAAATGCAACGAACTGAAGGGAGTTAAACTATTCTAAATGAAAGGCAAATTTAGGCCTGAGGGAGACCCATATCCATGAATAAAAGAGGTTATCCATGGTGAATTCTAAATCATAAGTCAACAAATACCAAAGTATAAATGTGCTTAAGACACAAGTGTGTGGGAATTTGTAAGAACAAAGACATAATGCTTCTTGGAAAAATGGCTTCTGGTTGAAGTATCAAAGCAAGAAATTTTGAGAATACCCTTTTGAAATGCTTGGAAACCTGATTCAAATGATGTAGATGTTGTGTCAATCAGAGTTTGTATGAGCCTGTACGAGGCAATAGAAAAAAGTGTTTTCCCTCCAATTTCCAATTCATTGCTACACTTGGTGGAGGCTAATATTGGAGAGGAGGAGAAGACCCTAATTCTTGGCGAGACCATTGTGGACAAATTGATCGTCGTAATTTGGATTTGTGACTTTCGATTCAATGGCCTAACCCTATTTGTCAAGTTCTATGGACTACATTTTTAGATTACGTCCTTAATTCCCTTAGGGGACCCTTAGCCAATGTTTTAGGGACAACACGCTAATTGGGGGTGGTTTTTGTGTTGGGACCATGAGAACTGGCCCTAGTTCCACTGTTTTCCAATGCATAAAATAGGGGTTTTCTACATAGGCCAAAAGTGACCTTGTGGGCCCAAAATTGCTAGGGAGGGATATTTTGAAGGAAGAAAGATGGTAGGGACCCATAATTTGATAAACATGATGAAAAAACCTTAAAAAATGTGGTTTTTAGTAGATATGGTTGAGTTTAAGGTACTATGTAGGGAGTAAGAGTTTGAATATATCCGGGTTCAAATTCATGAGAACCAGATAGTGAGAGGAGATTTAGCTTGGTACGGGTTACTCAAATATGTTGAGAACTCATTTATGAGAGTGGGGGAGGGTATCCTCTTTCATATAGTACACTGCTAGGATGCGGATTGAGATCCATTCATGGTGGAAGTCCAATAGATTGAGATAGCCATACATTATATGTATTCTCCAATAGGAATGCCTCCAATGGGATTAGTGGGAGACACTCATTCGATATTGTCTCACGGGAGGTAGTTAGAGGATTTCCTTAAGACCCATTGCATACCTAGTGCTAGGGTCATATATTTTTCTATCTAGATGATGGAACTTGAGCGAGTAGAGACATAAGCTATGGCTGTAGTGGAGATCTACATATTGGGTAGTCATTCTCTACAAAAGGTGTCTAGAGGGAAGATGTTGTTGATAGAGAGAGTAATCATTGGGACCTAATTTGGGTGGGCCCAAATGTTTTTGACAGTGATGAAGCACCAACTGACCTCTTGCTCACATGATTCAGGAGGTAACTAGGAATTTGGAACAATCCTTTGTTCAATTTTTTTAGAGGATACCCACTCTTTGTCCTCGGGTTTCCATCTATGATTGGGGTCCAAAAGAGCCTCATATGCAACACTAGGGTAAACTACCAAGGTGAGGGGGAGGTGGGGGGGATCATAAATGTGTTTTTGGATTATTTATTTGCACATTGGTATCAACTCCCAATATACATCAATATCTATCCTTACATAGGAATGAACTACTAAGGTGACCCTAAGCTACCACTACCAACTAGTCAAGTATGGGGAGAAAATGGTGCGTATAGTAACATCAGGTTATTTATGTCTTTTGATTACATAAAGTAGAATGTTACAATATATGGTATTAATAATATCATGCATACAATGTGCATATATTACGCTAGTAAGGTTGTCTAGACAAACAACTCATATGGTGAGAGGTGGGTCTACTGACCTTGGACCATCAAGGCCCAAGGAAAGAGTATAACTTGAGGGGTTGTTGGAGGATATTTGAGGTAGGTTTGAGAAATTGTTGGTTGGTGCATTGGAGTGAGGATGGCATGACCTAGATGACATATATGAAATATCATGCATGGGGGCACCATTCAAGTGGTTCCCACAAATACGGAGGGAAATGGTTTTCGGTTGGGATATCAGAGATATTTCCCCCAAGACATGGTGTCACTGCCACATGATCCTCCATTTTAGGATAATGAATAGATTTGGAGGCTTCAATGCCCCCAGGTTTTTATGTATGTAGCATGCTATGGGCATGCCATAGATAGTTAGAATGGTGGACTCTAAACAAATGCAAAACTATATGATGTTTGATTATATATATATATATATATATATATATATATATATATTAGAAATGAATGAAAAATGTTAGATACATTGGCATTTAGCACATGCATACATAAGAAGATAACATTTTTCATTCATTTAGTTATAGATAAAATCAACCTTACAATCGAGCATTACTCACTAATTCTCAAAATTTCGTTATATTTTTTCTTGGTGCCTCCACGTTTGTCGAACTTATGATGTTGTCCGTTATTTTTCGTAATTCTGACTCATATTCGATAGTTTTCAATAAAACAACATTTTCCAAGCCCGACTCCACTATGGCTAAAACTGACTATATTCGAGCAAGACCATCAATKTTTCCACATTGACATCACCATCRTGACCCACCATCGCCCCATGGTCTGCCACTATGTCACCCATGTGGCACTACCATGTCAACAAAGTATTCATCTCGTAGGTGTGTTTGGCACCTTGGGCCTTAATTATGCTAGCTAGGGGGGATAAACCATTCCATCATAGGATGATTATGTCTGCATTGTCTTGAGATGTCAATTAAATGTGAGTGGATGAGAGATATTGGAAAGTACAATGATTAATGGATGAAAATAGTGCATATTAAAAAAATTTATGATGTGGGAAGGATTGACAGTACCTGACCCAGATCAATTGTGCCACCAGATAGGCTATGAGCAAATATTAATTCAAAAGTTAGTTAATGTGACCAGTAAAGTCCTATGATGACCAGTCCTAACTGGTATTGCCATCTCCTAGAGTTACCCCTTTGTATAATGAAGGGACATTAGTCCATGGAATTATAAGTAGCCCGTCGTTGAGTGGTTAAGTCTATATAATATGAGTGCCCAAGGGGTTTTTCAGAATGTTGAATTCATTTATGCATTCATAAATGAAAGTTAAACAACATAAAATTATGATTTCTCCCAGATTTAGATCACCGGATTTTGGTGAAAAATGCCAATTAAATGTAGAAAGTTTAGAGTACGCCACCATGGGGGAAACTTGGGAAGGATTTAGGTGGCCAACTTAGAGGTCATAGTACTATACCTGTATGTAGATAATTCCACCGGTCAAGAAGAAGCACACTGCATCAACGTCGACAATCCAAGAGGCCCCAAGACAGAGAAAGGGGGAGTCTCCAATAACAGTGGGAGGACCAAAGGAAAAGGATAACATATTGAGGGGAGGAATCGATGATGCCAAAAATTACAAGAGAATTTGATAGTACTAGGTGATGGGAGACAAAGTAGTTCATGAGAAGGACATATCCATATTGGTCGGGCCAAATGGGTGTTGAAGGTGTTTGAACCAGGTATAGGATACTGTGGCAGTTGCTTCGCAACAAGACCATAACTCATGGTAAAAATATACATGATTGTATCAATCATGTCCATCCCCACCATATTACTTTTCCTCAAGATGGTCCCCAATACAACATCAATCATTGACCATCACTTCCATTCCTCTCTTCTCGCCTAGTGGTGCACCCTCCATATCCATATCACACTATATATCTTCCATTAGAATTTTTGGTGCACTACCAAGTTTGGAACCCATTCAAACTATAATATTCTTTAGTACTACATAGTGTGAATCTAGTGACTGGATAAAACACCCTTTTGAGTATTGATTGTAGTAGACGATTGGCTACAACAAGGCAAAGTGTGCCTCAATTACTAAGCATCGCCTTAGAGATGTAACAATTGGCTCGAAGACATGTGAATACATAAAAAGTTAGTTATGATGGACTTATATAAGAAACCTCTGGGTCAAGGTGGTCCCCATGGGGAACATAATATATAATTTTGTAATTAGAGATATAGGTGTTATCACTAATAGTTGTCAAGGGCCGCAGGCCGCAACCATGAGCACAAAGCACAACACTCGAGTGACTCAATCCAGACTCGAATCAAGCAACATGCAGGTTTAAAGATTTTAGCGGCTGAGATTCCATGTGAATTTCTGATCGACAGTTCATGGGTTTTAGAGTTCAAAATTGCTCAGAGTTTAACACTAGAGAAAAGGGTGAAAGGTCCAGAAACCCCAAAGTAAGTATGAGCCTTTGATATTTGAAGGGGATAGGTGGCAGCCATTCCAAGCCTTAGGGGAAATGAGCTTCGAGAGAATTGAAGTGATAAGTGTGCAGAATCCCCGAGTACCGAAATGTCGATGGGCTAAAGTGTCGATTGGCGATATGCCGAAGTCTTGAAACCCGAGATTCGTGGGAGTCGTCCGATCCAGTGGGGACAGGTGGCAGTGGATTAAACAATGTTGCAGAATCGGGATTCAGGGGTTTTGAAATGAGCCACAAGCAATTGTCGTGATTCACTAAATTTTTAAATAGATATGGGTCATTCAAACTAGTGGAGCACGTGGCACCTGATTAGCGATTTTACAGTTTCGCGCATCGGGAAATATGAAGTCAGGAGTATGAAAAATCCCGATAAGAAAAGTCCCGAAATGCCTTGGGAAGTTTGGGCCCATGGTCATGGCCTGAGGTCACATGCAGGAAAATGCAGTGAAGGAGAAGCTAGCACCAGGAGCTCTAAGAGAGAAAAGGAAGGGGCGTCGATTTCATGGAGATTTGTAGAGCCTCGAGGTGTCAGGATTGACTTGAAGAAGTCATGGGCACCACCTTGAAACATTCATGGGTGTTAGGCCTCATCTTGATCCCAATGAAGGATGTTAATGGACGTAGGACTGTAGTTGAAGCCTGGGTTCACTCCATAAATAGAAGGCATGGAGGCACCGACACAAAGGTCAAAGATGTCAGCCCAAGGTTCCCCAAGGATAGATTTTCTTTCAAAACCCATACTGATTTGTGTTTACGTCATGCACAATCTGACAAAGTGGGCACCGACTGGGAACTTTGAATGCAATAATACGATCACACTCCTAACGGTTGCAACAATTCTTCTTATATATAGGCAATTTTGATATTTTGTAATGGTCGGATGGTTGAGGTAGGCTCCCTGCTATTGTAATATTATTATGAAGAACACTGGTTCTTTGGTTATGTATTTTTTTTTGAGACATCTTGGTTAATCTAAGTCATCTTTCTTGCTCCATATTATTTTCCTCTGATACCGAGAGAGTTCATGAATGATTGATTCACATGAATTTTTGTAACTATATTATGATGAATGTTTTGATTATAATGTCATAATTTATTTCAGTTTCCTTGAAATTTAAATCCAAGAGGATCTTGTATTTGATTTTTTCCTCCTTAGGCTGCTTGAATACCCAATGTCCATAGCATACCTCTACACTCTCCTCTCCAAAGTCTTCCCTCTATTCACCCTTACTCCAACTTACTGACTGAAGTTGATTCCAGACCTCAAATGCTTGTGCATGCTAGACCAGATTTCTGAGTTAGAACGTTATTATCACTGAGCTTGTGCCCATTCAACCTCTTTAAAACCAACCTGTGACATATAAATTGATGGGTATTGGGCTTACCTTCAACGCAATATGAAGGTGACTTCTAGTGCTAACATTTGTGGTGTCGTTTAAGGGGAACGAATTGAATACTTTTCCCTGGGATTAAACGACAATGAAGTTTTTGATTCTGAAGGTGCATCAGATATCGGAACCATTGAAGATTTCACTTTCACCTGGCGAATCCATTGTGGTGAATCCATTGTTTCCACTCAAAATTTTCAGTTGTGGCTTCCTCTAGCACACCTGAAGCTAACCTAGAGGAGCTTTCTCGATAAATTATTTAGCAACTGCTTTCTCAGCTTGAGAAGTTTCCTGAGAGAATGAAGATGATCAGATCTGGTCTTTGATGGTGAACAAATACCATACACATTCAAAGCTGTGCATATTTCACATGGTGACTCCATGACTAAAGAATCCACTGACAAATCCAATGGTTTGAAATGAAAGAGACTTCGGCTTCGAGGTATGCCTTCTATAGTTTTTCGAAAATAGTTGGTTTTCCAAATCCATTGTCTGATAGAGATGAATGGGAAGATATCCTCCCTGAATTTCAAGAAAAAATTTCGGAGGTACCAGCTGAGCATTTACTGGACTTTCTTGAAGTTATTCATCAACTTAATATCATGCATGAAGATGTCCAGATTAAGCTTTTCAGATACATTATGGGGGGCTACTCTTGATTGGTGTCACTCTCTTCCCACTGCAAGAATCTGTTCTTTGATAGGTTTTCATATGACTTTCAACTCATTTTGTAAGGATTATTTTCCATCTGAGAATCTTTATGAAAGCTGCTGTGATGAATTTTCTTTGTTTCATGAAGCCTCTGCTGGTCCTGAAAACCATGTTTGTGATGAATCTTTTACTGTATAAGAAAGCATTTGCTATGAAAATCTAGAGCGTTGAATGATATTCATTATGTTATCCCTAGCACCGAAACATCTTACATCATTTCATATACATCTGTTATTTTAGATGTTCATAAAGATCAACATGCCTCTTGTGAACATTCTGAGTTTATAGAGCAGATGTTGTCTATAGTAGATGACTCTCCTAGATATGGGGTTGAAGTAGATGTTCCTGGTAGCCATGCTTATGATGAAGAAGAGATGGTTGTGGAGGAGGATTCTTCTCTTTTCCTTCAAGAGGTTTCCCATGATATATTTTTACCAAGGATTAAAGAGAAAAATCATATGTATGAACAACCAGAAGCAACAGTTACTGCTGTCCCTAAAATGGATATTTTTAACAGTTATATTCTCGATGGGATCATTTTTTTGGAGGTGGATCATAGATATGAAGGGAAACCGTTTTTTGATGAATATTCTAGTGATGATGAGTAACAAGCTTATCCTACATTTGATCACTATGAAGACACTGAACGACATGAAAAAAAACAGATCTTTCCCATGGTCCCTATTTACGATGATTATGAATTTGATCCTTGGGAGAGCCATGGATAAGAAGAGGAGGAGCCAAAGATGCATTTTACAGCCCTCGCAGAGCCTGTAAGTGAGCAATCATCGTCTAAAATCAGTCAGCCTACATCAGCCTCTCATTCACCTAAGCTTTCCATAGATATCCAACCATGTGTGAGTTGTTGTCAGATAGAACATGCCTTTTGTCACCTATTCTATGAGCCAGCCAGGGAGTACATGGAGTTGCAATTCCTCCACGTTTTGAAGCCTCTCAGCTTCATCTTGTTTTCAACATTCAGAGGAAATATGAAGGACATAACCATTCTACTGTCGCGGTTGCATCATATGTTATCAATCACTGACAGAGCCAAGGGCCTTCTAGTTAGACAATTACTTGAATGGATATGGTGGAAGTTTGCTTTCACCTAACATTTTGTAAAAAAATTCAGTTAGTTTAGGATTGTACATAAATAAGCTCCTTCTGGAGCCCATGTGTTTGTTTTCGTTTTAGTAGAGCAATGTACATATTTCCCTGTTTTCTTCTCTGAATATTTTGAGCATGACTCCATAACCCAACAACTAAGGCACTGGAACTACACGTTCTTGACAGCTCACAGGGAGCATGGCATCCCCCTGTGGAGCCAAATTTTATCACTAATAGTTGTTAAGGGCCGTAGGCGACATCCATGAGTGCAATTCACAACACTCGAGCGACTCAGTCCAGACTTGAATCAAGCAACATGCAGGTTTAAATCTTTCAGTGGATGAGATTCCATGTGAATTTTTGATCGGTGGTTCACAGTTTTCAGAATTTGAAATTTCTCAGAGTTTAACACCATAGAAAAGGGTCCAAGGTCCCAAAACTCTAAAGTAAGTATGATTCATTGATATTTGAATGGGACAGGTGGCAGCCGTTCCAAGACTTCAGGGAAATGAGCTTTGGGAGAATTGAAGTGAGAAGTGCACATAATCCCTGAGTCTCAAAATGCTGATGGGCTGAAGTGTCGATTGCCGATATGTTGAAATCTCGAAACCCAGGATTCATGGGAGTCGTCCGATCCAGTGGGGACATGTGGTAGTGGATTAAAAAATGTCTCAGAATCATAATTCATGGGTTTTGAAATGAGCCACAGGAAATTGTTGTGATTCACGAAATTTTGAAATAGATCTGGGCCGTTGAAACTAGTGGATCATTTGGTGCTTGATCAACGATTTCATAATTTCGCGCATCGGGAAATTTGAAGTCATGTGCATGAAAAATCCCAATAAGAGAGGTTTGAAAATGCCTTGGGAATTTTGGGCCCATGGTCATGGCCCGAGGTCGCATGCAGGAAAATGCGGTGAAGGAGAAGCTGGCACCAGGAGCTTTGAGAGCACGAAGGAAGGGGCGTCGATTTCACAGAGATTTGTAGAGCCTCAAGGCATCAATATTGACTTGAAGAAGTCATGGGCACTGCCTTGAAACATTCATGGGTGTCAGGCCTCATCCTGATCCCAATGAAGGAAGTTAATGGACGCAGGCCGATAGTTGAAGCCTGGGCTCACTCCATAAATAGAAGGCATGGAGGCCCCGACACAAAGGTCAAAGCTGTCAGCCCAAGGTTCGTCGAGGACGGATTTTCTTGCAAAACCCATACTGATTTGAGTTTGTGTCACACACAGTATGATAGAGAGGGCACCTACTGGGAACTTTGAATGCAACAATCTGTTCACAGTCCTGATGGTTGCAATAGTTATGCTTATATATAAGCAGTTTTGATATTTTGTAATGGTCGGATGGTTGAGCTAGGCTCGCTTCTATTGTAATATTTTTATGAAGAACACTGGTTCTTTGGTTATGTATTTGTTTTTGAGAAATCTTTATTAATCTAAGTCAACTTTCTTTCTCAATATTATTTTCCTATGATACTGAGAGAGTTCATGAATGACTTATTCACATGAATTGTTGTAACTGTATTATGATGAATGTTTTGATTATAGTGTCGTTATAATTTCTTTCAGTTTCCTTGAAATTTAAATCCAAGAGGATCTTTTGTTTGAGTTTTTTCTCCTTAGGCTGCTTGAAGACCTGATGTCCATAGCAAACCTATACACTCTCCTCTCCAAATTCTTCCCTCTATTCACCCTTACTTCAACTTACTAACTGAAGTTGATTCCATACCTCAAATGCTTGTGCATGCTAGACTAGATTTCTGAGTTAGAACATTATTATCACTGAGTCTGTGCCCATTCGACCTCTTTAAAATCAACTTGTGACATATAAACTGATGGGTACTGGGCTTACCTTCAATGCAATCTGAAGGTGACTTCTAGTGCTAACAATAGGAAAGGAGAGGCTTGTTAGAGAGACCTTAGAAAGAATCTTTCGAGAGAAGAAAGTTGTAGAATCTTAATTACAATTTTCTCAGTTTTGTAATGGAGACTGTAACCATGATGCATGCCATGTAAATATCCTTCTATTATGAGGAATTAATGGAATATCAGTAATTTTTTACTCAGAATTGTCTTACTCAGAATTGTCTTATATGTGATTCTTGTGGTGATATTTAGTGTTTATATGCAATCTTTAAGTGATATTTAATGCATCTTTATAATAATGTCTAAATATACCTACAATAAATTATATTTCAAGTTATTTTTTTTGAGATAAAAATCATTGTATTGATATTTCTGGTGGAAAACAATACACATTGACGAGATCCCTTTGACTTTTAACGTTAGTAGCCTTTTCCTTTATAGACCGCATCTATCAGATAAGACTATGAATGTTGGTTATAAATTCCTCCATCTCGAATGTGTGCAAATTGGAATCTCTCCTTTGTTCTGAAGAGGATTAAATGTATAATTCCTTACCCATTTAATAGACTCCAAACATACTAAGTTTGTTGATGCACTCATAGGATCCATGCAAGCACCAATCCATGATGGCCCTGTATATTTAACTGTATTATCCCAATTTTTTAGTTTCCTTGATTGATCCCCATGTTCTTGATGTGCTAACCCTTCATCTTCAAAATTTTGGTCTCTCTATGGAGCATAAAATTGAACACCTTTGCATTATAAGGTTGTATTCAGGGTTACCAATAATCTAAATCCTATAGTCATTCATGGAAGAATAAAAGGTGAAAGTGTAGTCATGTAAACTAATAGAATACACTCGAATGGAGATAAACATGGAATGATTTTCATTAATATGATACACATATAAATACATGATATATGATGTTTGGATTCATCTTCCAAGACATATCTTGGACTCCCGATAACGGTTTTCACTTGACTTTTCATATTCCAAATGAATAATACAAAATATACTAACCCTAACAGATTAGGTTTCCAACATTCCCCCTCTTAATCCAAAAGGGTTGATGTGAGTCCAAGAAGAGATATGAAATTTGGAAGTGGTCAGCTACCAATGGTTGAATGTGTTCTTTGAATCTAGTGGTTTTGGGATGACCACAAACCAAATGGCTAGAAAATTTTGATGTATTCTACTAAATGGTGGTGGTGGTTTAAGGAAGACCACAAACCCTAGAAATTGGCTCTAAGGCTCAATGGTTTCCAAATTTTTTTATGATCTAGTTAGAAGTTGATGCCATCTGCTAATTGGAATTGCTCTCAAATGGAGATTTACAGATGACCATAAATTTTTTTATAGAAGAAGTTGTAAGTCTTCTACTAAATGGTGTTTTAAGGAAGACCAAAAACCAATTTGATGGTTTTTGAATGACCAAAAACTAAATCATGGTCACTTTTTATTGATTGATTTATAGGACTTTGAAACTTCAAGACTAACTATCAATTGTTGATAGTATTCCCCCCTGTCGGGTACAAGGTGAGAAGATGGAAATATTTTCACTACAAGATGTGTCAATACTCAAGAATATATTCTTGATTATGATTGATATATCTTCTTAACTGTTAATGACCATTTCCAAGAAGTGATCCACCCATAGTGATTCTTTACTCTTGCATATTTCTTGTGTTTGGAACATCTATCTGAAGGATTATTATTCTTTACACAGTGCTCAAAAGGATGAATATCAAAACATTGATCTTCCATCTCGCCAACTCGATGACAATGTTGGATTTTGGGAGTCTTCTCTTGAATTGGAGCAGGTGAATATGAAATTTCTTGAAGAAATCCAACACTTTGAAACTAGATTGGCTTGGTATAATATGGAATATGAAAGACAACTTCCTTTTCATATATAATACCTATTTTGTGTGTATTGTCTCTGATTTTTTCCGAAGGTTTGATGATTGGCTTGGAAACAGAAGAATAAACTTGTTCATGCACAACTTCATCTTCATCTTCACTTGTATCTAAAGTCATCTCTCTAAGTTGATCCTGCACTAGCTATTGATCTGGATCATCATCATTGAACAAAGGGTTGTTATGAACAAAAACTAGTTCCGAATGTTGAAGATTATTTCGTTGAAGTTCATCATGAAGAAGTTGAGTCTGGATTTGAAGTAGTTCTACTTTGGCTTGTGAAGCTTGAAAAAAAGTTAGAATAGATTGGAGAGTTTCTTTGTTAGTTGTGACTATATTGTCCCATAGAAGAGGGTATTAGAGTATTCAGTAACTCTAATAATTCATCAATTTGAGCCATCTAAATACTGACTTAGACCTCAAAGGGTTTCTTGCAACTCCACCCTTTAACAATTAGACTCTACAATGAAAACTCAACAATAAAGGTGTCATCTTCTACCGAAAATGCACTTGTTTATAGTGTAATTCAATTTAACTTCAAAAAGTACAAGTAAACTTACAAAAATATTATTTGCAAGTTAGATTGATTTTGATTATGGAGTGGAAAGGATCTTCACGATTGAATATGCCATCTATGCTTGATCTTTGTCAATCTCTATGATCTTCAACATCGAGCACGAGAGTTTTTTTAATGCAAATACCAAGCAATATTGAGGTGAATAATGGATTTGCAGTGGCTTAGAAATTGTATTTCGATCATTACAATGAATACTACCTTAATTATTTATGTGTGGACAACTAGGAACCTCACAAAAGTGAAATTGTGCAATGATGTTGCAAAAGAGATATCATCGAATGTGTTTTTACATGATCAAGTGAACTTTACTCTCACAACTATTTTCCAAGGCATGATTTCACCCGACAGTAACAATGATGTATACCTTGTAGCAACAAAGGCTCTGTACAATTCCCTTGATTTTGCACAGGAAAACTTTGAAAATGAAATAGAAATTAACTGTATTATGTGAGTTGTTTGTGAAACAACATTGCCTGTTTATGTTCAAATAATGAAATATTCATTTGAGTGTCTTAGAATACCTTCAATCTGATGCCAAAAACTTAGAGATGATTTTCAGTACCACAGATGATGCCATTTCCTTGAATCCCATAATAGAATTCCTTTAGAATAATTTTACCTCCAACTCATGTTGCATGTAACTGAGTCTTTATTATATCAAAGGAATAAAGTGCAGTTTCAAAAATAACACCAACCCACAGGGGTTTCACCTTATTGACCAACATCTTATCATGTTCATTCATAAAAGGGTTTTTTTAATTACGAAAAATGAATTCAATATATTGTAGGTATTGGGGGAGGGATGTGGGTTCTCAAGGGGTTTATAGGTATTGGAGGGTACAAAAATGGGTATCTACTAAAAATATGGGTTTCTTTTATTGGAAAGATGTATTGGAAATGGGGTTCAACAAAATAATTTTGGGAGGTATTTATCAATATCTAGTGAAAATAGGGGTATTATTTAATATCCCACAAATGCAGGTGTTATGTCATAGGTTCATTGAATGAAGACCCAATGCAACAACTATATGTCTAGCTACAACGCCCTCATACAAAGTGTGTTATGCAAATTGGAGGAGGAAAAACATCACATTGATCATTGATTCTCAAAGTGCACCAGAAGAATGGGTTGGATAACTACCCCACACCTACTTCATCTGAAGTATCACAACCACTTATTATTCTTTCCCCAAGTTTCCTAACATGCAATACATATCACCTCATGATTCAAGTGTATTGTGTGGATAAATCATTGGCTTGCTATAAATTGAAGACGATGATAGATATTATCAATAGATACGGTGAAGCATGTTGATTCTTGTAGCTTCGGGTATGTATTCTCACATGAACCTAGGTGTTGGGAACGTGGGAATCGTCACGGGCACCACATCAAACTTTTTGTTTCGTGAAAATCCCCTTGGATTTGAGTGGGGAATTCATGGGCTTGGTGATGGGATTTGTGGGCTTGTATTGGGGCTTCACACCCACAAGGAAAACCTAATTTGATTTTGACTTATGGAGGGGCTTCTATGGTGACTCCTAAGGATTGTATATGAATAAGAGAGGTAATTGTGACATTACACATCATGTAGATAGTGTGGTGGCATGATGGAGTTGGCATAAGTGAGTTTGAACGTGTGCTAAGGAGGATTGGTGATCTCAACAAAGGGGAAGCCTGCAAGGTGGAAAATCTATCTCTGAAGAGAGAAGCGAAGAAGTTTGCACATGTGGAGAAAATGTTTTTTACAATACGTGGTTTGCAGGAGGATGAAGCACATATATATGCAGGTTGTAGAAGGAAAAATCGTGCATATGGTATACACGGTTTGCATTAGAAAAAACAATGTACATATGCGGGTTTCCAGTAAGGTGAATCGCGTATATGATTTTCTGGGAAGGTACAAATACGTACAAGCTTACAAGTGACATGAACAGACCATATAGATGGTCTACAATAGATTCATGGGTAGAGTCGATTCCCAGGGATATTGTTGAGGTTTGGTTTTCTTATTTGTAGGGTTATTGGAGAATAAGGTTGTTCTCATCTTTCATGACTTTGGAGGACAAGGTTGTCCTCATATTTTGGTGATATTGTAATGGCTGGGAGGGTTGGTTTTTCCCTCAAGATTTCTGATGTTAACAATATTAAAAAACTGAAATTTGTGTCTCATGTGTATTGATAATTCATCTCTGATATTTGTTGTTTACGCTTCATATGATTTCCATCAATAATTTCAGTGTAAAGTTTTCAATGATAATAGCCAAGTTTTTACTATTAGATCACTAGGAAGCAATTTTCAGATTTGAAATTAGTCACATATAGTTGCATGTGAAAATTGACATGGTATCAAAGCTTGGGATCTGAAGAGAAGGGAATCATCTTTGAGACACATTTTTGGATACAACACTGGAGGAGTGTTGTTCTTGTTCTTTTCTTATTCCGAGAAGGTCAAAGGTGATAGCTCTAAGAGGGACTACAATGAAGGTTGCAAGTGGCAATGGGTTAGATGGTCTCTAGATTGAGACATGGAGCAGACAGTCTAGACAAGGAGTTGTGGACTATTGCAGCTCGATGAGGTGGTAGGTTGGGAGGTATGACGATGTATGAGGTATTTAAACCAAGAGGATGAGGACACTTGCAGAGATGAGTTGTGGAGGTATAGGGTGGAATAGACTAAGTGTTCATCTGCAACTTGGGGTTGTTCAGAGACGAGGACACAAGATCACTTGCAGCATGTGTACAAAGAGTTTTGTGACTTGGATGATGGACTTGGGAAGAATTTCATTAGATGATCATGAATTGGGTAAGAATGATGGTTTCCTTGGAGTATTTCATGGTTCTTATATAGTGGGAGCCATTGGAACAAGATTTTTTCATGAGCTTCACAATGTCTAACTCAGGTATGTACGAGGAGCTTGGAAGGAGGACCAGGAATGTAGTACTGGGATCTGGAGCACTTTTATTCTAGATGGAGTCAAGGGGTGTGTTTCAAGTGGAAAATGTGTTGTGGGTGTCAGGAGTGTGTTCTTAGCCTCATGGATTGAGGAGTAGGACTATGCAGTGTTGTTCTAGGATGGACATGTGTTATTGGATGTTGAATTGGTGTTCCCAGGTTTTGTGAACCTTTTTTGAAGGGGATAAGTGCACGAGAGATGTTGACGAGGTTTGAGAGGATATGGGTTGATTGTATTCAGGAGGAGACTCAGTTGGTTTCGAGGGAGGATACACATGGTTTGAGTGTCATAACTATGGTCATTTTTATTTACAATTTCCACATGGGAGGGGAAGGGGAAGAAGGAAAAAGGCATAAAAAATAGAGGTTGATGAGGTTGCAGATAGGTTCCATATGGATATCTTGTTGGTATCCTCCCTTTTAGGTATAGTCTCTAGCAGGGGGACTTAGTTGGTGTATAAAAAAACATATTTCCATATGACAGGTGCTAGAGAGTTGTTTAACACTTTCACATAGACTGGCTCAAACTTGTGTGTGGAGCTTGGAACAAGAGTCAATCATGTTGTATGAGGATCTGGTAGAATATCGTTCTGATTAGAGTCATGAGAGATGTTGATGGTGTCAAATGTGTTATCCGTTCCAAAACTTAGAAGGAGTGTTATCTCAGTCTCATAGATTGAGAGAAAAGGGTACCACATATTATTTTGGGTTAGACATGTGTTGTTTATGCCTGGAGGATCTAGCTTCATATCAATAGTGGTTCTTGGAGTTAGAGAGGGAAATCCTATTTGTGTTGTGACCAACATAAGTAGAGAGATAGATGAGGAGGAGAAAGTAGCTCCACTAGTGATGAGGCAGGTGGCCCCACCAAGGAGGATTGGCGATCTCGACAAAGGGGAAGTTTGCAAGGTAGTGAATCTATCCCTAGAGTGAGAAGTGAAGAAGGTCACACCTATGGAGATAATTTTTCACACAATACACAATTTTAGAAGGATGAAACACATATATACATGGTTTGCATAAGGTTGAATCTCATATAGAGTATATGTGGTTTGCAGTAGAGAAAACAATGTATATACGGGAGTTGCCATTAAGGTGAATCACATATCTTATTTTCGGTGAAGGTACAGATCTGTATAAGATGACAGGTGAGGTCATCAGGCCATACAAGTGGTTTAGAACAGATTTGTGGGCAGAGGAGATTCTCGGGGATATTGTTGAGGTTTGGTTTTTTTATTTGTATGGTTATTGGAGAACAAAATTGTTCTCAGTTTTGGTGACTTTTGAGGACAAGGTTGTCCTCAGATCTTGGTGGTATTGTATTGGATGGGAGAGCCGGTTTTTCCCTCGGTATTTTTTATGTTAACAAGATTAAATAAAAAAAAATTGTGTCTCATGTGTATTGATGATTCATCTTTGATCTTTTTTTTTTGTTGCATATGTTTTCAGTCAATAATTTTAGTGTAAACATATTCAGTGATAATAGCCAAGGTTTTATTGTTAGATCATTAGGAAGCAATTTTCAGATCTGAAAGTAGACACATATAGTTACATGTGAAAATTGACAAGGTATCAGATCTTGGGATATGAAGATAAGGGGATTATCTTTGAGACACATTTTTGGATACAACATTGTAGGAGTGTTGGTCTTGTTCTTGTTTCAGGAAGGTCACATGTGATAGCTCTGAGAGGGAGCTATAATGATGATTACGGGTGCAAATAAGTTAGATGGTATCTTCTTTGATACATGGAGAAGACTGTCCATATTGTAAGTTTTAAACCTGCGAAGTAAAGCAATGCATATATATTCTTAAGCAATACAGAAATTAATCAATGGC
>SNQJ01S0006575.1:101654-115518 GCA_010110895.2 Picea sitchensis | reverse complement strand
GCTTCCTTCTAGTTGGTGCTAGAGAAACCAGGGAGTTGGTGCTTCCTTCTAGTGGGTTCTAGAGAAAATAGAGAGTTGGTGCTCTCAACAAGTTGCATCCTGCAAAAACAGATGTTGTAGTCTCATAATGAGTTGGTTCTCATATGTAAGATAATGTAAAGAATCTAGATAATACTTATCATATAAAGAAAAAGAGGTTTTTACCATGTATGGGTTTCATCGGGAAATATCTGTCTCTGTGTTTCTCATATATGTGACTGATGTTGAATGTGCCTTTGTTTATTTCCTTGCATTATTTTGATCATCATTGAGTGCCTTGTAAAGATTTTAAAAGAGGCATAATTGTTTAAGCATGATAACAACTGATTCACCCCCCCCTCTTAGTTGTCCAATAGTTGCCCCCTTGAAGAGGCTTATTAACTGAAATGATCGCTTTTTCAACACGTTGAGTACTTATTCTGAGGTTTTTCTATTCTATATTGATATTTGGTTCTTAACATATGGTATCAGAGGTCAAGGTCTTGTGGTTTCACTGCTACATATGAGACACCTTGGAATTTTCGCTATAACCTTTTTTATACAATGTTTCAGAAGGAACGGCTTGGAGGATATTTAGTAGACGGATCAAGGTACGTTGGGTTAAAATTTATCTCATGAGGCCTTACACTTTCATAGATACAGCCTGTGCAAGATAGGGTTATGGAATCATCCTGAACTGAGTCATTACGAAATTTTCTCTATAACAAATTTTCTGTAACGTTTCAGACCTTGAAATCAAGAGGCTATTCACAGAAATTAGTAACCTCTTTATCTTCAACACCTACTGAAAAACATCTTCTACTTCCTAAATGAAAGATTCAACTTGCCATGAGACGGTTAGTCTCCCTAGCTCCTCCCTTCCTCCCTTAGTACTGGCTTCAACCTATTTCAAACACTCTTCTTAAACTGTCAACATCCCTTTGTTAATTTCTTTCCATGAAAACAAACCTGGGACCATAAATTCTATCTTTGCCAAATATGTTATTGTTTTCAACCAACACGCATCTTACTCACATGCAACTATGTTCACACTCTGTTAATGCCAAAATTGATCAGCTCAATATGCTCATGATTACTCTGTTATAAACCTGGAAATCAAATCTGTAGATAATCTTCATTGCAATAAGTAATCACCTCAATGTATATTTGAATTACAAAGACAACCTTTAACTATTTAATGCATTTACCTTAGATGGAATTGCTCAATCAATCAAGCATTTTGTTAAGACCTAATATCGTCTCATTACCCCTCAATTGGGGCATATTATATTAGTAATTTTATTTTATTTATGTCGGTTTATTCCATTAGTTGTAATTATACCTCCTAGTCTCCTATATATACCAAGGAGACATTTTCATTTGGAATCATCTTGTACTTGAATATTTATGTGGGGTAAAAGGAGGTTGCCCCCTCGAAGAGGATTATTAACTAAAATGATCTCTTTTTCAAGGCATTGAGTACTTATTCTAAGGTTTTTCTATGCTATATTGATATTTGGTTCTTAACATATGGTATCAGAGCTCAAGGTCTTGGGGTTTTGCTACTACATCTGAGACACCTTGGAATTTTTGCTATAACTTTTTTTTATACAATGTTTTAGAAGCAACAGCTTGGAGGATATTTAGTAGATGGATAAAGGTACGTTGGGTCAAAATGTCAGCTCCTGAGGCCTTATACTTTCGGAGATACAACCTGTGCAAGATAGGGTTATGGAATCATCCTGAACTGAGTCATTGCGAAATTTTCGCTATAACAAATTTTCTGTAACGTTTCAGACCCTAAAATCAAGAGGCTATTAACAGAAATTAGTAACCTCTTTATCCTCAACACCTACTGAAAGACATCTTCTACTGCCTGAATGAAAGATTCAACTTTCCATGAGACGGTTAGTCTCCATAGCTCCTCCCTCCCTCCCTTAGTACTGGATTCAACATGTTTCAAACTCTCTTCTTAAACTGTCAACATCCCCTTGTTAATTTCTTTCTATGAAAACAAACCTGTGACCATCAATTCTATCTTTGCCAAACATGTTATTGTTTTCAACCAACACGCATCTTACTCACATGCAACTCTGTTCACACTCTGTCAATGCCAAAACTGATAAGCTCAATCTGTTCATGATTACTCTGTTATAAACCTAGAAATAAAATCTATCGATAATCTTCATTGCAATAAGTAATCACCTCAATGTATATTTGAATTACGAAGACAACCTTTAACTATTTAATGCATTTACCTTAGATGTAATTCCTCAATCAATCAAGCATTTTGTTAAGACTTAATATTGTCTCATTACCCCTTAATTGGGGCATATTACATTAGTAATTTTATTTTATTTATGTCGGCTTTATTCCATTAGTTGTAATTATACCTCCTAGTCTCCTATACATACCAAGGAGACATTTTCATTTGGAATCATCTTGTACTTGAACATTTATGTGGTGTAAAAGGAGGTTGCCACCTCAAAGAGGATTATTAACTGAAACGATATCTTTTTCAAGGTGGTTATTACTTATTCTGAGGTTTTTATATGCTATATTGATATTTGGTTCTTAACATATGGTATCAGAGCTCAAGGTCTTGGGGTTTCGCTGCTACAACTGAGACACCTTGGAATTTTCGCTATAACCTTTTTTATACAATGTTTCAGAAGGAACGTCTTGGAGGATATTTAATCGACGGATCAAGGTACATTGGGTTAATGTTTCAGCTCCTGAGGCCTTATACTTTCGGAGATACAACATGTGCAAGATAGGTTATGGAATCATCTTGAACTGAGTCATTACGAAATTTTCTCTATAACAAATTTTCTGTAACATTTCTGACCCTGAAATCAAGAGGATATTCATAGAAATTAGTAACCTCTTTATCTTCAACACCTACTGAAAGACATCTTCTTTTTCCTGAATGAAAGCTTCAACTTGCCATGAGACAGTTAGTCTCCCTAGCTCCTCCCTTCCTCCGTTAGTACTGGGTTCAACTTGTTTCAAACACTCTTCTTAAACTATCAACATCCCTTTGTTAATTTCTTTCTGTGAAAAAAAGCCTTTGGCCATCAATTCTAGCTTTGCCAAACATGTTATTGTTTTCAACCAACACGCAACTTACTCACATGAAACTTTGTTCACACTCTGTCAATGCCAAAACTGATCAGCTCAATCTGTTCATGATTACTCTGTTATAAACCTAGAAATCAAATCTATAGATAATCTTGATTGCAATAAGTAATCACCTCAATGTATATTTGAATTACGAAGACAACCTTTAACTATTTAATGCATTTACCTTAGATGTAATTGCTCAATCAATCAAGCATTTTGTTAAGCCCTAATATTGTCTCATTACCCCTTAATTGGGGCATATTACATTAGTAATTTTATTTTATTTATGTCGTCTTTGTTCCATTAGTTGTAATTATACCTCCTAGTCTCCTATATATACCAAGGAGACATTTTCATTTGGAATCATCTTGTACTTGAACATTTATGTGGGGTAAAAGGGGGTTGCCCCCTCGAAGAGGCTTATTGAATGAAAATGATCTCTTTTTCAAGGCATTGAGTACTTATTCTGAGGTTTTTCTATGCTATATTGTTATTTGGTTCTTAACATATGGTATCAGAGCTCAAGCTCTTGGGGTTTCGCTGCTACATCTGAGACACCTTGGAATTTTCGATATAATCTTTTCTATACAATGTTTCAAAAGGAACTACTTGGAGAAGAATTAGTAGACGGATCAAGGTACGTTGGGTTAAAATTTCAGCTCCTGAGGCCTTGTACTTTCAGAGATACAACCTGTGCAAGATAGGGTTATGGAATCATCCTGAACTGAATTATTGCGGAATTTTCGCTATAAATTTTTTTTTGTAACGTTTCAGACCCTAAAATAAAGAGGCTATTCAAAGAAATTAGTAACCTCTTTATCTTCAACACCTACTGAAAGACATCTTCTACTGCCTGAATGAAAGCTTCAACTTGCCATGAGATAGTTAGTCTCCCTAGCTCCTCCCTTCCTCCCTTAGTACTGGCCTCAACCTCTTTCGAACACTCTTCTTAAACTGTCAACATCCCTTTGTTAATTTCTTTCTGTGAAAACAAACCTGTGACCATCAATTCTATCTTTTCCAAACATGTTATTGTTTTCAACCAACACGCATCTTACTCACATGCAACTCTATTCACACTTTGTCAATGCCAAAACTGATCAGCTTAATCTGTTCATGATTACTTTGTTATAAACCTGGAAATCAAATCTGTAGATAATCTTCATTACAATAAGTAATCACCTCAATGTATATTTGAATTACAAAGACAACCTTTAACTATTTAATGCATTTGCCTTAGATGTAATTGCTCAATCTATCAAGCATTTTGTTAAGCCATAATATTGCCTCATTACCCCTTAATTGGGGCATATTACAATAGTAATTTTATTTCATTTATGTTGGCTTTATTCTATTAGTTGTTATTATACCTCCTAGTCTCCTATATATACCAAGGAGACATTTTCATTTGGAATCATCTTGTACTTGAACATTTATGTGGGGTCAAAGGAGGTTGCCCCCTCGAAGAGGCTTATTAACTAAAATGATCTCTTTTTCAAGGCTTTGAGTACTTATTTTGAGGTTTTTCTATGCTATATTGTTATTTGGTTCTTAACATATGGTATCAGAGCTCAAGCTCTTGGGGTTTCGCTGCTACATCTGAGACACCTTGGAATTTTTGATATAACCTTTTCTATACAATGTTTCAAAAGGAACGACTTCAAGGAGATTTAGTAGACGGATCAAGGTACGTTGGGTTAAAATTTCAGCTCCAGAGGACTTATACTTTTGGAGATACAGCCTGTGCAAGATAGGGTTATGGAATCATCCTGAACTGAGACATTGTGGAATTTTTGCTATAACAAATTTTCTGTAACATTTCAGACCCTGAAATCAAGAGGCTATTCACAAAAATTAGTAACCTATTTATCTTCAACACCTACTGAAAGACATCTTCTAATGTCTGAATGAAAGCTTCAACTTGCCATGAGACGGTTAGTCTCCCTAGCTCCTCCCTTCCTCCCTTAGTACTGGCTTCAACCTCTTTCAAACACTCTTCTTAAACTGTCAACATCCCTTTGTTAATTTCTTTCTGTGAAAACAAACCTATGACCATCAATTCTATCTTTGCTAAACTTGTTATTGTTTTCATCCAACACGCATCTTCCTCACATGCAACTCTATTCACACTCGGTCAATGCCAAAATTGATCAGCTCAATCTGTTCATGATTACTCTGTTGTAAACCTAGAAATCGAATCTGTAGATAATCTTCATTGAAATAAGTAATCACCTGAATGTATATTTGAATTATGAAGACAACCTTTAACTATTTAATGCATTTACCTTAGATGTAATTGCTCAATCAATCAAGCATTTTGTTAAGCCCTAATATTGTCTCATTACCCCTTAATTGGGGCATATTACATTAGTAATTTTATTTTATTTATGTCAGCTTTATTCCATTAGTTGTAATTATACCTCGTAGTCTCCTATATATACCAAGGAGACATTTATATTTGGAATCATCTTGTATTTGAACATTTATGTGGGGTAAAAGGAGGTTTCCCCCTCGAAGAGGCTTATTAACTGAAATGATCTCTTTTTCAAGGTGTTGGGTACTTATTCTGAGGTTTTTCTATGCTATATTGTTATTTGGTTCTTAACATATGGTATCAAAGCTCAAGCTCTTGGGGTTTCGCTGCTACATCTGAGACACCTTGGAATTTTCGATATAACCTTTTCTATACAATGTTTCAAAAGGAACGACTTGGAGGAGATTTAGTAGACGGATCAAGGTACGTTGGGTTAAAATTTTAGCTCCTAATGCCCTATACTTTCGGAGATACTACCTGTGAAAAATAAGGTTATGGAATCATCCTTAACAGAGTCATTGCGGAATTTTCCCTATAACAAATTTTCTGTAACTTTTTAGACTCTTAAATCAAGAGGATATTCACATAAATTAGTAACCTCTTTATCTTCAACACCTACCGAAAGACATCTTCTACTGCCTGAACGAAAGCTTCAAATTGCCATGAGACGGTTAGTCTCCCTAGGTCCTCCCTTCCTCCCTTAGTACTGGCTTCAACCTGTTTCAAACACTCTTCTTAAACTGTCAACATCCCTTTGTTAATTTCTTTTCTGTGAAAAAAAACCTGTGACCATCAATTCTATCTTTTCCAAACATGTTATTGTTTTCAACCAACGCGCATCTTACTCACAAGCAACTCTGTTCACACTCTGTCAATGCCAAAACTAATCAGCTCAATCTATTCATGATAACTCTATTATAAACCTGGAAATCAAATCTGTAGATAATCTTCATTGCAATAAGTAATCACCTCAATGTATATTTGAATTACGAAGACAACCTTTAACTATTTAATGCATTTATGTAATTGCTCAATCAATCAATCATTTTGTTAAGTCCTAATATTGTCTCATTACCCCTTAATTGGGGCATATTACATTAGTAATTTTATTTTATTTATGTTGGCTTTATTCCATTAGTTGTAATTATACCTCCTAGTCTCCTATATATACCAAGGAGACATCTTCATTTGGAATCATCTTGTACTTGATCATTTATGTGGGGTAAAATGAGGTTGCCCCCTCGAAGAGGCTTATTAAATTAAATGATCTCTTTTTCAAGGTGCTGAGTACTTATTCTGAGGTTTTTCTATGCTATATTGATATTTGGTTCTTAACATATGATATTAGATCTCAAGGTCTTAAGGTTTCACTGCTACATCTGAAACACCTTCGAATTTTCGCTATAACCTTTTTTATACAATGTTTCAGAAGGAACAACTTGGAGGATATTTAGTAGACGGATCAAGGTATGTTGTGTTAAAATTTCAGATCCTGAGACCTTAAACTTTCGGAGATACAGCCTGTGCAAGATAGGGTTTTGGAATCATCCTGAACTGAGTCATTGCGGAATTTTCTCTATAACAAATTTTCTGTAACGTTTCAGACCCTGAAATCAAGAGGTTATTCACATAAATTAGTAACCTCTTTATCTTCAACACCTACTGAAAGACATCTTCTACTACCTAAATGAAAGCTTCAACTTGCCATGAGACGACTAGTCTCCCTAGCTCCTCCCTTCCTCCCTTAGTATTGGCTTTAACCTGTTTCAAACACTCTTCTTAAAATGTCAACATCCCTTTGTTAATTTCTTTCTGTGAAAACAAACCTGTAACCATCAATTCTATCTTTGCCAAACAAGTTATTGTTTTCAACCAACACGCATCTTACTCACATGCAAATCTGTTCACACTCTGTCATTGCCAAAACTGATCAGCTCAATCTGTTCATGATAACTCTTATATAAACCTAGAAATCAAATCTGTAGATAATATTCATTGCAATAAGTAATCACCTCAATGTATATTTGAATTACGAAGACAATGTTTAACTATTTAATGCATTTACCTTAGATGTAATTGCTCAATCAATCAAGCATTTTGCTAAGTCCTAATATTGTATCATTACCCCTTAATTGGGGCATATTACATTAGTAATTTTATTTTATTTATGTCGGCTTTATTCCATTAGTTGTAATTATACCTCCTAGTCTCCTATATATACCAAGGAGACATTTTCATTTGGAGTCATCTTGTACTTGAGCATTTGTGTGGGGTAAAAGGAGGTTGCCACCTCGAAGAGGATTATTAACTGAAATGATATCTTTTTCAAGGTGTTGATTACTTATTCTGAGGTCTTTGTATGCTATATTGATATTTGGTTCTTAACATATGGTATCAGAGCTCAAGGTCTTGGGGTTTCGCTGCTACAACTGAGACACCTTGGAATTTTCGCTATAACCTTTTTTATACAATGTTTCAGAAGGAACGTCTTGGAGGATATTTAATAGATGGATCAAGGTACATTGGGTTAATGTTTCAGCTCCTGAGGCCTTATACTTTCGGAGATACAACTTGTGCAAGATAGGTTATGGAATCATCTTGAACTGAGTCATTGCGGAATTTTCGCTATAACAAATTTTTTGTAATGTTTCTGACCCTGAAATCAAGAGGATATTCACAGAAATTAGTAACATCTTTATCTTCAACACCTACTAAAAGACATCTTATACTGCCTGATTGAAAGCTTCAACTTGCCATGAGATAGTTAGTCTCCCTAGCTCCTCCCTTCCTCCCTTAGTACTGGGTTTAACCTATTTCAAACACTCTTCTTAAACTGTCAACATCCCTTTGTTAATTTATTTCTATGAAAAAAAGCCTGTGACCATCAATTCTAGCTTTGCCAAACATGTTATTGTTTTCAACCAACACACATCTTACTCACATGCAACTTTGTTCACACTCTGTCAATGCCAAAACTGATCAGCTCAATCTGTTCATGATTACTCTGTTATAAACCTAGAAATCAAATCTATAGATAATCTTCATTGCAATAAGTAATCACCTCAATGTATATTTGAATTACAAAGACAACCTTTAACTATTTAATGCATTTACCTTAGATGTAATTGCTCAATCAATCAAGCATTTTGTTAAGCCCTAATATTGTCTCATTACCCCTTAATTGGGGCATATTACATTAGTAATTTTATTTCATTTATGTCATCTTTATTCCATTAGTTGTAATTATACCTCCTAGTCTCCTATATATACCAAGGAGACATTTTCATTTGGAATCATCTTGTACTTGAACATTTATGTGGGGTAAAAGGGGGTTTCCACCTCGAAGAGGCTTATTGAATGAAATGATCTCTTTTTCAAGGCGTTGAGTACTTATTCTGAGGTTTTTCTATGCTATATTGATATTTGGTTCTTAACATATGGTATCAGAGCTCAAGGTCTTGGGGTTTCACTGCTACATCTGAGACACCTTGGAATTTTCGCTATAACCTTTTTTATACAATGTTTCAGAAGGAACGGCTTGGATGATATTTAGTAGACGGATCAAGGTACATTGGGTTCAAATTTCAGCTACTGAGGCCTTATTCTTTCGGAGATACAACCTATGCAAGTTAGGGTTATGGAATCATCTTGAACTGAGTCATTGCGAAATTTTCTCTATAACAAATTTTCTATAATGTTTCAGACCCTGAAATCAAGAGGATATTCACAGAAATTAGTAACCTCTTTATCGTCAACACCTACTGAAAGGCATCTTCTACTGCCTGAATGAAAGCTTCAACTTGCCATTAGATGGTTAGTCTCCCTAGCTCCTCCCTTCCTCCCTTGGTACTGGCTTCAACCTGTTTTAAACACTCTTCTTAAACTATCAACATCCCTTTGTTAATTTATTTCTGTGAAAACAAACCTGTGACCATCAATTCTATCTTTGCCAAACATGTTATCACGCATCTTGCTCACACGCAACTCTGTTCACACTCTGTCAATGCCAAAACTGACCAGCTCAATCTGTTCATGATTACTCTGTTATAAACCTGGAAATCAAATCTGTAGATAATCTTTATTGCAATAAGTAATCACCTCAATGTATATTTGAATTACGAAGAAAACCTTTAACTATTTAATGCATTTACCTTAGATGTAATTGCTCAATCAATCAAGCATTTTGTTAAGCCCTAATATTGTCTCATTACCCATTAATTGGGGCATATTACATTAGTAATTTTATTTTATTTATGTCGTCTTTATTCCATTAGTTGTAATTATACCTCCTAGTCTCCTATATATACAAAGGAGACATTTTTATTTGGAATCATCTTGTACTTGAACATTTATGTGGGGTAAAAGGAGGTTGCCCCCTCGAAGAGGCTTATTAACTGAAATGATATCCTTTTCAAGGCGTTGAGTACTTATTCTGAGGTTTTTCTATGCTATATTGATACTTGGTTCTTAACATATGGTATCAGAGCTCAAGGTCTTGGGGTTTCACTGCTACACCTAAGACACCTTATAATTTTTGCTATAACCTTTTTTATACAATGTTTCAGAAGGAATTTCTTGGAGGATATTTAGTAGACAGATCAAGGTGTGTTGGGTTAAAATTTCATCTCTTGAGGCCTTGTACTTTCGGAGATACAACCTGTGCAAGATAGGGTTATGGAATCATCCTAAACTGAGTCATTGCGGAATTTTTGCTATAACAAATTTTTTGTAACGCTTCAGACCCTAAAATCAAGAGGCTATTCACAGAAATTAGTAACCTCATTATCTTCAACACCTACTGAAAGACATCTTCTACTGCCTGAATGAAAGCTTCAACTCGCCATGAGACGGTTAGTCTCCCTAGCTCCTCCCTTCCTCCCTTAGTACTGGCTAAACCCTGTTTCAAACACTCTTCTTAAACTGTTAACATCCCTTTGTTAATTTCTTTTTGTGAAAACAAGCCTGTGACCATCAATTCTATCTTTGCCAAACATGTTATTGTTTTCAACCAACACGCATCTTACTCACATGCAACTCTGTTCACACTCTATCAATGCCAAAACTGATCAGCTCAATCTGTTCATGATTACTCTGTTATAAACCTGGAAGTCAAATCTATAGATAATCTTCATTGCAATAAGTAATCACCTCAATGTATATTTGAATTACGAAGACAACCTTTAACTATTTAATGCATTTACCTTAGATGTAATTGCTCAATCAATCAAGCATTTTTTTAATCCCTAATATTGTCTCATTACCCCTTAATTGGGGCATATTACATTAGTAATTTTATTTTATTTATGTCGGCTTTATTCCATTAGTTGTAATTATACCTCCTAGTCTCCTATATATATCAAGAAGACATTTTCATTTGGAATCATCTTGTACTTGAACATTTATGTGGGGTAAAGGGAGGTTGCCCCCTCGAAGAGGCTTATTAACTGAAATGATCTCTTTTTCAAGGTGTTGAGTACTTATTCTGAGCTTTTTCTATGCTATATTTATATTTGGTTCTTAACATATGGTATCAGAGCTCAAGGTCTTGGGGTTTCGCTGCTACATCTGAGACACCTTGGAATTTTCGCTATAACCTTTTTTATACAATGTTTCAGAAGGATTGGCTTGGAGGATATTTAGTAGACGGATCAAGGTACATTAAGTTAAAATTTCAGCTCCTGAGGCCTTAAACTTTCGGAGATACAACCTATGCAAGATAGGGTTATGGAATGATCCTGAAATGAGTCATTGCGGAATTTTCGCTATAACAAATTTTCTGTAACATTTCAGACCCTGAAATTAAGAGGCTATTAATAGAAATTAGTAAACTCTTTATCTTCAACACCTACTGAAAGACATCTTCTACTCCCTGAATGAAAGCTTCAACTTTCCATTAGACGGTTAGTCTCCCTAGCTCCTCCCTTCCTCATTTAGTACTGGATTCAACCTGTTTCAAACACTCTTCTTAAACTGTCAACATCCCTTTGATAATTTCTTTCTGTGAAAACAAACATGTGACCATCAATTCTATCTTTGCCAAACATGTTATTGTTTTCAACCAACACACATCTTTATGTTCACACTCTGTCAATTGCAAAACTGATCAGCTCAATCTGTTCATGATTACTCTCTTATAAACCTGGAAATCAAATCTGTAGATAATCTTCATTCCAATAATTAATCACCTCAATGTATATTTGAATTACGAAGACAACATTTAACTATTTAATCCATTTACCTTAGATGTAATTGCTCAATCAGTCAAGCATTTTGTTGAGCCCTAATATTGTCTCATTACCCCTTAATTGGGGAATATTACATTATAAATTTTATTTTATTTATGTCGGATCTATTCCATTAGTTGTAATTATACCTCCTAGTCTCCTATATATACCAAAGAGACATTTTTATTTGGAATCATCTTGTACTTGAACATTTATGTGGGGTAAAAGGAGGTTGACCCCTCGAAGAGGCTTATTAACTAAAATGATCTCTTTTTCAAGGCGTTGAGTACTTATTCTAAGGTTTTTCTATGCTATATTGATATTTGGTTCTTAACATATGGTATCAGAGCTCAAGGTCTTGGGGTTTCGCTGCTACATTTGAGACACCTTGGAATTTTTGCTATAACTTTTTTTATACAATGTTTCAGAATGAACGGTTTGAAGGATATTTAGTAGACGGATCAAGGTACGTTGGGTTAAAATTTCAGCTCATGAGGCCTTATACTTTCAGAGATATAGCCTGTGCAAGATAGGGTTATGGAATCATCCTGAACCGAGTCATTGCGGAATTTTCGCTATAACAAATTTTCTGTAACGTTTGAGACCCTGAAATCAAGAGGCTATTCACAGAAATTAATAACCTCTTTATCTTCAAGACCTACTAAAAGACATCTTCTAATGCCTGAATGAAAGCATCAACTTGCCATGAGACGGTTAGTCTCCCTAGCTCCTCCCTTCCTCCCTTAGTACTGGCTTCAACCTGTTTCAAACACTCTTCTTAAACTGTCAACATCCCTTTGTTAATTTCTTTTTGTGAAAACAAACCTGTGACCATAAATTCTATCTTTTCCAAACATGTTATTGTTTTCAACCAACACACATCTTACTCACATGCAACTCTGTTCACACTCTGTCAATGCCAAAACTGATCAGCTCAATCTATTCATGATTACTCTGTTATAAACCTGGAAATTAAATATGTAGATAATCTTCATTGAAATAAGTAATCACCTCGATGTATTTTTGAATTACGAAGACACCCTTTAACTATTTAATGCATTTACCTTAGATGTAATTGCTCAATCAATCAAGCATTTTGTTAAGCCCTAATATTGTCTCATTACCCCTTAATTGGTGCATATTACATTAGTAACTTTATTTTATTTATGTCGACTTTATTCCATTAGTTGTAATTATACCTCCTAGTCTCCTATATATACCAAGGAGACATTTTCATTTGGAATCATCTTGTACTTGAACATTTATGTAGGGTAAAAGGAGGTTGCCCCCTCGAAGAGGCTTATTAACTAAAATGATCTCTTTTTCAAGGCATTGAGTACTTATTCTGAGGTTTTTCTATGCTATATTGATATTTGGTTCTTAACATATGGTATCAGAGCTCAAGGTCTTGGGGTTTTGCTGCTACATCTGAGACACCTTGGAATTTTCGCTATAATTTTTTTTATAGGATGTTTCAGAAGGAACGGCTTGGAGGATATTTAGTATACGGATCAAGGTACGTTGGGTTAAAATTTCAACTCTTGAGGCATTATACTTTCGTAGATACAACCTGTGCAAGATAGGGTTATGGAATCATCCTAAACTGAGTCATTGCGGAATTTTCGCTATAACAAATTTTCTGTAACGTTTCAGACCCTGAAATCAAGAGACTATTCACAGAAATTAGTAACCTCTTTATCTTCAACACCTACTGAAATACATCTTCTACTGCCTGAATGAAAGATTAAACTTTCCATGAGACGGTTAGTCTCCCTAGCTCCTCCCTTCCTCCCTTAGTACTGGCTTCAACCTATTTCAAACACTCTTCTTAAATTGTCAACATCCCTTTGTTAATTTCTTTCTGTGAAAACAAACCTGTGACCATCAATTCTATCTTTGCCAAACATGTTATTGTTTTCAACCAACACGCATCTTACTCACACGCAACTCTATTCACACTTGTCAATGCCAAAACTGATCAGCTCAATCTGTTCATGATTACTCTGTTATAAACCTGGAAATCAAATCTGTAGATAATCTTCATTGCAATAAGTAATCACCTCAATGTATATTTGAATTACGAAGACAACCTTTAACTATTTAATGCATTTACCTTAGATGTAATTGCTCAATCAATCAAGCATTTTGTTAAGCCCTAATATTGTCTCATTACCCCTTAATTGGG
>SNQJ01S0006575.1:56605-95326 GCA_010110895.2 Picea sitchensis | reverse complement strand
ACTTCTAACCACTTGTCCACTTAGTAATTTCTCCATTAACTTTATTATTTAAATAATTTCTTTTGTATCCACTTTGACTTATAGTACACTCATCACTTCACTTTATTATTTAAATAATTTCTTCTTTGCAACCACTTTGACTGCTTTGACCTTTTGGGGTTTCTAGATGACTCATGAGGGTTTTCCAACTTCACATGGCCATAACTCTCTAACCGTGAGGAGTTATGTGACGTTCCACATACCAACAGAAATGGCATGACATGTACTATCCATATAGAATAGTCTTACCTAAAAATATATCAAAACGCATACCATTATCCCTAAAAAAAACTTGGGTCCATTACCCAAACCATTCGGCTACCGGAGTTCTCTACTGGACTTTCTTCAAGGGTTGACATCAATGACAACCAACCCAATTAATCAATGACAAAATCCAAGTAAGGGATATGCAAGGTGGCCTAGAAACAAGGTTTTCTTAATCTTTAGTAAAAGAGGTTGAGAGCTCTGCAATTGGCTAAGAATTGTGACAACAGAGGTAAGAGGGAGAGTTGGCAGTGTGGACCATCAGTTCGCAATGCCTAGGAGAAGAGATGATAAAAATAACCTTTACTGTCCTTCAACAGATCTTAAAATTCTCATGGAGTACCTGGAGGCCGAGGCTTGAAAATTGATAGGCTTGAGCTTGGACAAATCCACCTGCAGCTGGTCTAATCTCCAACTCACTTTCTCCAGCTAATTTGCAACATTTTCCGTAGCACCTGTCTGAGAACACTTGTTTTTGCAGCATCAAGCTAGGCAAAATTTGAAATCTTGGGAAAACAATTAGAAAAGATTTAAATGATGAAATACCAGGTTATTTCCTTAAAACAAGGAGATCGACTGAAAAAGCATCATAAGTGCAATTATGGCGATGGGTGAAAAGTGTACTTGAGATGCACTACAAAATGTCTAATGAGATGGAAGCATACAAAAAGAACCTGATTTGACCTTCTAACGGGAAGAGGGACAAAGTGGAGGGGTTTTAGTACATCGTGGAAGTGGTGACATGTTAGGGTGGTGGTGGAGGCATAAGGATGATGGATTATCTAATATTGTCATAAAGATGAAGATATAAACCAAGGGATTGGGCCAAGATTAACACTAACTTTATTTGTGCTAAAACCTAAAAGACTATAAGGAAGAGGACAAAAGTAAAAACTAAACAACACTAAAGATAAAAATAAAAAAGCTAAGGCTGAATTGACCCAATCAATTCCATGTAATAACATTGGCTCCACAGGGGATGGCATGCTCCCTATGAATTTTCAAGAACAAACAACTTCAATGTCTTATCCTTTGGCTATGGGGTCATTTAGTAAATAGAAAAAAAAAAATGATATTTACAATGGAGGGGACAACCACTCATGGATTAATCAAAATACTTCTTCAGAAAGTGCCCATTAACAGGGCCACCAAAAACTTCAGAGTCTTCCAAGTTCTGCAATTTATAAGTATTATTTTGAAAAACTTCATAAATCTTGAAAGGACCAATCCACAAGGCTTCAAATTTACCATGTTTGCCTTTGTCTTGCTTGGGTGCATCCCACTTGAGCACCAAATCTCCTAGATGGAAATCTTCTTTGTTTACCTTCTTATCAAAAGCTTTCTTGATCTTGTGTTGATGGCTCTATGCTTTATCAAGGAGTTGCTCCCTGGTCTATTGTACTTCTACTACCTGATGCATCCTTCTGACTATATCATCTAGTTCTCCTTGTTGATCTTGAAGGAAATTTGCCATAGGCAAGGCAAGCTAAGTAGGAAAAATAGCTTCAATCTCATAAACAAGTTGAAAAGGGGAAATACCAAGTTATCTCTTTGTAGTGATTGACTATCAACCCATAAGGACAATTTCATCTTTGAGTCCCATGCTTTCATGTTGTCCGCTAGTAAATTCTTGATGATATTTACAACGCTATTATTAGAAGATTTTGCTAAACCATTTCCTTGGGGGTAATAAGGGGTAGAATGAAATAGTTGAATCCCATAATTCTCACAAAATTTCACCAATGGTTCAGCTTTGAAAGATGCGGCATTATTAGTAACAATATTGCTTGGGCAACCAAACCTTGGCATAATATCTTCAAGAAAACCAATGATTACCTTATGTGAGGCACTCCTTGTAGGAATGGCTTCTATCCACTTGGTGAAATATTCAGTTGTAGTCAAAATCCATCGATGTTGACCACTTGATGCTGGATGAATTTCCCTAATGAAGTCAAGTCCCCACTGCTGGAAAGGACTAGAAACCACCACGGGCTTTAGAGGAAAATATTTCAGTTGTTTCTTTCCTAAAAAATTCTGACATTTATCACAGACCCTAATATTTGCACAAACATCAGTAAAAAGGCTAGGCCAAAAATATCCAGCTCTAAGGATCTTATATGATGTGGTTCTCCAAAAGTAATGACCCCCACACAAGATTTCATGAAAATAAGTCACAGTCTTTTGAGCCTCCTATGGATCTAGACATCTCAAGAGAACCCCTAGAGGATATTTCCAATACAATATGTGATCAATAAGACAATATTTGATTGATTTTAGTTTCAAATCTCTCACCTTGTTCTTTTCCAAACCATCAGGAGGCTGCAACTTTTGCAGAAAATAAATAATGTATTTGCACCAAGTACATTCTTCCAAGATGGGACTGATATGTGATATTTTAACAGAGATATCAATTTTCTGATTTTCAGAGTTTAGGTTCATGAAATTGACCCCCAGTGCTTTGCAATTTGATTCAACCAACAATCTAGCTAAATCTTTCCCTTTCACCAACTTAGTAGGCTTCATTTCAAGGTCAAACTCTAGAATTTTGAAAATCCATTTTCTCCTCTTTCCATCTATGTCAGGCTAGATAAGTATTTCCTTCACATAGGTTGATGGGACATAGGCAATAATATTGGAATGCATAATATATAACCTGAAGGCTTTAAGGGATTTAACCAAAGCATAAGCCTGGTTTTCCATAATATCATACCTCATCTCTACATCCCTTAATGCCCTGCTGAAAAAGGAAATAGACTACTCCATCCTTTTTTTGAAGAAGGAAAATAGCCAATGTGTCATGTGAGGCAAAAGAAAATATCATAAATTCCTTTGAATAATCAGGGATGATGAGAATAGGTGCGTCACTCAATGCTTGTTTGATTTGATCAAAATAATTCTGAGCTTCAACAATCCATTTCACCTCATTTCCCTTTTTAAGCATAGATGCGATAGACTTAACCAATTCAACAAAGTTAGAGATGAATCTTCTTAAAAAATTTATTTTACCCAAGGAAGACTGGATCTCCTTCTTGGATCTAGGAAGAGACAAAGTTTGGATGACCTCTATTATTCTTGGATCAATCCTTACCCCTTCTGTTGATATAATGTGTCCCAACAACTTGCCTTCTTTCATAGCAAACAAAGACTTCTTAGGATTGAGTGATAGCCCAAACTTTCTACACTTTAGGAAAAATTTCTTCAAATGATGATAATGTTCCTTATCAAATCTTGAGAACACTATAATTTCATTCAAAAAGATGACCGCAAATTTGTCCTTCTTCTCAATGAAGGCAATATCCATTGCTCGCTGAAAGGTTGCTCCTACATTCATTAGACCAAAGGGCATTTTAGCCTACATGAATATGCCCTAAGGAGTAGTGAAAGTTGTTTTATCTCTATCTTCAAGTAGGATAGATATATGATTGTAGCCTAAGAAGACATCAATCATATACATCCTTGATGAACCAATCACTCTCTGCAAAATATGTTCCATCTTAGGCAAGGGATAGTTATCTTTCTTGGGACTTCTGTTAAGATTTCCAAAATCAACACAAGTTCTGATTTCACCATTATTTTTCCTCACAAGGACTGGGTTGGCCACCCGCTCAGAGTACCTTAAAGGTATGATGATCTTAGCATCAAACAACTTCTTGACTTCCTTTTCCATAATAGTCAGCAACATGGGATTTATTTGTCTAAGTTTCTACCTAAATGGCTTGGTCTCATCTTTCAAAGGGATTTTATGTTCAATGATGCGTGTATCATAAGTTTGTAGATATTCATATTTCCAAGCAAATACATCAACAAACTCCTTTAATAACTTAACATACTTAGCCCTTTTCTCCTTTGATAAACTGTTGGACAATTTGACATATTTGGGATTTTCCTATGTACCTAAGTTGCATTATGTCACATCAGCTTCTTCATTTGAACCTTTAGCCTTCACAACAACATCATTTATGTCAAATAATCTCTCCAAGGGGACCAATCCCTTTGAAATATGGTTACTAGGTAGTTGTAAAATCTTTTGGTCTGCAATGTTATTGAGGAAAATATCAACATCAGGGATTTTTGTATCATCATCATCTTGATCAATGTGAAGAGAAAAAAACTCTTCCACTGTTTCCAGAAATCTCTTAATCTCAAGATGATCCTCAAATTCCTTCCAATGTTTGACATTTTTAGGTATAGAGGGTCTATACTTTACTTCCACATCATATTTGAGCTTGGGGAGCAAAGGGATTTTAAAATTACTTGTAGAGACAACCAAAGAATCTGCCATAGCATTTTCTTCCCTTGGAACAGAAGAGATGCTAAAAGCTAAGAAACAATTATCAATAAGATCCCAAACTTCATTTATGTAAGTCCTTAACCTGGGGTGTTTTGCTTGTTACATATTTTTAACCCGATGCACAATTAGTTCAGCATCCCCAAACACTGCTAACTCCTCAATCTTCATATCTTTAGCAGCCCTCAAACCCAAGAAAAGAGCCTCATACTCTGCTACATTATTTGGAGTTTCAAATTCTAGTTTATAAGACAAAGATATGATTTCTTGAGTTGGGGAGATAAAAACCACTCCAACACCAACACTTTCTTTAGAAGTGGCCCCATCAAAAAACATCTTCCAAACCGGGGTATTTTGAGGTGTCTCACAAGTTTTAATATGGTATTTTATGATTTCAATAGGTGATTGAGGAGCATCAATGATTTGTAAGATACTGGATCCTAGATCAATGTCAACTGAAAAAATGGGGTGGTTTGTAGGATTAGATTAATCACTAATGATATAAGTTGTTGTGATTCCCTATAAATCCTTCTCTGTTCTCCTCCAAATACATGAATAGTGGCATATGAAAGGTCCATCTGCAAAGTTCCCCTGTTCTCTTGATCCAAGATGTTGACAATAACATCCCAAACTTAGGGGGGGCATCAACCACCACAATATCCATGACCACACTCTTCATGGGAAATTGAAACAAAGTAACAACCAGGTCTTTGTTCACTCCAAGGAATTTCACTTTTTTGGAGTCAAATGAGTATAGTTCATGAGAGGTTTTAGTAATTTCTAAACCAAGCTCATCTATGAAAATTTTAGGCATAAGGTTATGAGATGCACCTGAGTCCATCAAGCAGTTGTGCAAAACTTTATCATGAATATTCAATGATGTGTAAAATGGAGGAGAAGAGTCATCCCTATCCTCTACCAAACATCCCAATATGATTGTTGGTTTTTCATATTGAAGATTCACTGAGTTTGTGGAATTGGAAGAAGATTAGGGTTGCAGCATCTTGGAAAGATACCTTTTAAACTCTTCATTTTAATCATTTCTAAAAATGGTATTGCAATTTTTATCTTTTGAATTTCATTCTCAAAACTAAAAGAAGAGGGAGATTTCAGAATCTCCTTAATTTATAGAATAGGGCCTTAATCATTGTTTGAGGGTTTTGTTCCTCTTTTTCTTTACTGCTAGAAACCATAGCCTTAGCAGAATTTTTTGTTTTGTTGGGATGATCTGATGTACTAGGATTCCCCTCCTTATTTGACCTTAAGTTGTATTTATTTTGGTTTTCATTAGATTTTTCCCCTTTACTCAATTCATTCAATTGATTGTCCATAAGAGACTTCTCACATGCAGACTGAGTTAGATGAGGGGATGGGGAGGTATCACCCAAACAATGAATTTTTGGATCTGTTTCTTCATCCTCTCCTACTTCACCATCAACCGTGTTATTTTGGAGAGGGGTCTGAACTTTTTGGTCATCCCTGTTTCTTTGATCTCTTTGAAGGATCTGAGGGGCATTATTTTGTCTCCTAAAATTTCCTCTGTTACAAGTATCTTGTGTATTTCTATAATTTGTTTCCCTCAAGATTATTTTTTTCCATTTCAGCAGAAATTGATTTAACCAACTTTGTTAGTTCATCTACTTGAGGGTTAACACCAGAAGAATCAGAGGTTGATGATTCTATTGGACAACTGAGAGGGGGGGTGAATTAGTTGTTACCATGCTTAAACAATTATTCTTATTTTAAACTCTTTATAAAGTACTCAAATGACAATCACAATAATGAAGGGAAATAAGTAATAGCACATTCAGTATCAGTCACACATATGAGGTACATAGAGACAGATATTTCCTGAGGAAACCCATAGAAGGTAAAAACCTCTTCTTCTTTATATGATAAGTAATCTTTACATTCTTTACATTATCATACATATGAGCACCAACTCATAATGAGGCTACAACCTTAGCGTGAGGCTGAAACGAGAACACTAGAGCACCGACTTTTTGGTTTCTCTAGCACCAACTGAAGGAAGCACCAAACATTATCATACATATGAGCACCAACTCATAATGAGGCTACAACCTCTGTTTTGCAAGCTGCTACTTACTGAGAGCACCAACTCTTTGGTTTATCTAGCACCAACTAGAAGGAAGCACCAACTTCCAGTCACACAGGCACCAACCTATATAATAGAGAACAACAGTTCTCCCTTGCACCACCCTTCCACCCTAGTTTCTCTGGATGCAACTAGATGGAAGCCACAACTCCCAATGTTCAAGAACCCACTTGAACCTCTGAGGACAACAATCCTCCCTAGCACCCTGAAATATAAATCTTTGCTATTATGACTTATTACAATGATATAAAGTTCTTTAATGGCTTAACGGTCTCATCACTATTCTACTACACTACACTGCTCTGTTTGCATCAGTGTCTTCTGCACACTCCTTGCACTTTCTGTTCTTTTTCCTTTTATTCTATCTATGCCATGTCCCTTCAATGCACCATTCTCCTTCTGTACATTTCTGTTGTTGTGCTCTGCCTCCTTCTTCACACCTCAATCACACTCAACCACAACCACCCAGATCTCTTCTTTGTTCTCCATTCTTATAGTCTCTGTGTTGTTTGTGCATGCAATATGCACCAAGCTCCTACATGCTCTCCCCCTCCCACTGTTCTCCACAATGGGGTATTTACTCCCACTTCCCTTTTCAACTCATATCCTCCTGCAGCCTCGACTCCCTGTCTATTTTGCTTCTCCTACTCATGTTGAGTAGTCTACCTGATCATCATTGCAACTCTTCAGCGTCTCTGGCGGTGCCTCCCACGTGTCCAACATCATTGGGTGTTATACTGAGATTCCTTGGCCTCACGAGAAGTTGAGACTATTCGTCTTCTTCATCATAGTCGAGCTCATCCTCTGGCAGAGACCATCAATCGTTTCTAGTAGTTACTCTGTGAAGTGCAACAGTAGCCCTCCGATGA
The DNA here is from genome assembly GCA_010110895.2 of Picea sitchensis. Lineage (NCBI taxonomy): Eukaryota > Viridiplantae > Streptophyta > Pinopsida > Pinales > Pinaceae > Picea > Picea sitchensis. The sequence goes on along the minus strand of SNQJ01S0006575.1, from coordinate 87,750 downwards.
TATTCAAAATCACCTGGACCGTTGGATTGGATCCGTAGGATCTTGCGTTTAATTCGCATTTCGACATTTCAGCAATTCAGAAATCCTGTTGTGAGGCATCTCAACTCTCCAAGTCACGATCTCCAAAAATCCGAAATGAGGAGCTTGTCGCTTCAAGATTTTCTCTATAGCTCTTCGACCATGTGACTACGAGAGGTGACCGAGTGCTTATCCATATAGTGCTTTCACGATTTCACTTTTTAGCACTTCGACATTCTTGTGGTGAAGAGTCTCGGTTCTCCTTGTCCCAAACTCCGAATCTCTGAAATGGAGCTTGGTTGCACTAGCTTTGATCATTTCGGCATTTCTCATTTCGGCCTTTTGTGATTCTTGTGATGAAGAGTCTCGTCACTTGACTCTTCCAACTCCCAGTATCCGAAGCTCCAAAATGGATTCGGATCCACAGTACACACCCTAGATGATTCGACGGTCCAGATTGCTTCGTGATTTCACACATCGCGATTTCGGCATTCTTGACGTGAGAGTTCTTGACATCTCCACCTCCCAATTTGTGAAACTCTGAAATAGAGTTAGCTTAAATTTTCATCTTTTCGCACTTCGCAACTTCAGGATTCCTGTCGTGAGAGTCCTTGACATATCCAACTCCTGGTATTCGAACCTCCGGTATGGAGTCTTTGACATTTCGCAATTTCGCATTTCGCGACTTTGGGTTTCGCGACTTCGGGTTTCCTGTAGTAAGAGTTCTTGACACCCCCAACTCCTTGTATCCGAAATCCCGGTATCCGAAACTATCTCCTGCTTTCAGGATTTTGGCGTTTCGCATTTCACGATTCCGGGACTTCTGTGGTGAAGTGTTTTGACACTTCAACTCCCGGTATCCGAAATTGTCCTCCTTCTTCTAGGATTTTGGCGTTTCTCATTTTGTGATTCTAGGATTCTTGATGATGAAGAGTCTTGACTCTTCCAACTCTCGGTATCCAAAACTCCGAAATGGAGTTATTTCTCGGTCTACAAAACTCTTCGTTTATGTGCCTATTTCAGGATTTCAGGATTCTAGATTTTGCAACTCCAGGACTCTTGTTTTGAAGAGTCTCAACTCTTGACTTCTCAATCTCTCGGTATCTAAAACTCTGAAATGGAGTTTACGCTTCTGAGCTTTCCATGCAATTATCTCTGCGCTGTTGATCTTCCTTGCCTGCCTGTTTTCCATCAAATAAACAAGTACACTCTTGCACTCTTCGTGCACCTCTGCACTATCTCCTCTGAGCTTACGTTGTCCCTGTTTTTCCATTGCTGCCTACTCTGATCTTTCCATCAATGACAAGCATACCTTCCTGTAAATATGCCAACAACTTCAACTCTATTTTTTCTCCTATCTCTATCTAATTTTCCCCTGAGCTTATCAGTTTCCAATATATTTGATTCTACCTCCAAGGATGCATCTTGCATATGATATAGTGAGGTAGATATCCTTTCTCTCAGCAAGAGGAAAAACTCAGGGTCAAAAGCACTGGCATAGGTTATCTTGACAGAAGTTTCAGTAGCCTTAATTTCTGTGGGGATTTTGTTGTACATTTTGTTGAATCTCTTTGAAAAATCTGAAACAAATTCCCCTTCTTTTGTCTTGAGTAACCCAAACTCTGTAATATAATATAAGAAATATTTCTTATCTCCCCAATGCCTCAAAAAGGCATCATCTAGATCTTCAATTACAATAATAGATGCAGGAGTTAAACCCCTAAACCATTTCCTAGCCTCACCATCAAGGATTTGTACAAAAACTCTCATCCAAACATCCTCATTTTCAATATCAATATTGCCAACATAGTTATAAAAGGATGCAAGGTGTTCCTCTACAATTATGTCCACTTCCCCTGTAAACATGGGCATGTACTTAAGATAGTCTCTAACTGAGAGAACATTCATAGGCTGAGGCAGCACAAGAGGGGCATACCTAGCAACCATTATGGGATCCATCCTATTTCTAGGAAGGTTAGCACCTGCCATTGGATTATGAAGAGGAGGATTATAAATCCTAGGCGAATAAGAAGGAGACTGGGTCTTGATTGGTACAATTGCAGTCTTGATGATGTGTAGCTTGGGAGAAGGAGGAATATAATATGGAGAAGTTTCAGTTTTAACAAGGAGAGGCTGATTATTAGAATAGGATGGTGTAAATTCCCAAGGAACTGAGGTTTCTTCTTCTTTGGGCACAACAATTTTAAGAGAGGGAGGAGAAGGAGAACCTAGGGTAGGAAAATCCTCTAAGATCTCAAGTCTAAACCAACTTACAACATCAGGAGAGGCAAGAACTTCAAAATTTTCTTCTTTCAATTTGGGAGAAAAAGAAGAATATTCCATAGGGAAATATTCAAGCTTTAAATTTCTAGAAATTTGAACAAAGGGTAAAAGAGGAGCACTAGATACATCTACTAGTGTTTTAAAAGTGGAATCAGGAAAATAACCAGCAGTACCTAGAACAACAGTTGAAAAGCCTTCTTAAGAATATTTTCCTTTCTTGATGATCTTCTCTAGGTCAAATTTAGGTGTAGCCAAAGGTAGATGTGGGGTAGACCTCGTGTGTTTGCCTTTAGGAGCCACAACTGAAACAGTGGAGTCACCAGGTGCAAACTGCAGTCTTCAATGTACTGATTACCATGCACCCTCAAAATCAATATTTATTTGTCGTTCAATCTGAGGGAAATGTTTTCAATCCATTCCCCGACATCGATGCCAAGAATGTTAGCATTGAAAGTTACACTTTGACTTCTAAAGTGCAAGCTCAGTACCCATCAATAGGTTTATGACATAAGTCTTAAAATGTGGTGTCAAATGGATAAAACTCAGTTCAACAATCTCAAAACATAGGAAATTCTAGATAAAATGCATCAACAAAAGAGGTCATGTTTAACTTATTTAAGGGTTTTGAGGATTAGTGTGGATAGAAGGAAAACTTAGTAATAAAAATTAAGTGAGTCTACCACTAAAATCAGGATTTACCAGTAGACAAAGGAGGGAAAAACTTAAGATACAAGATCTTCTTAAATCCAAGATAAAAAACTCTGAGAAAGTTATAACAACATCACAATCAAACATCCATTGTAATACAACTACAAAATATCATTTGAATCATTCAATGACAGTACAAATTTAGAGTGAAAGAGAGATAAGATGGCAAGAGAGAAAATTGACTTCCATTAAACAAAATTTCATCAAGTCTGATACATCAAACCAGAGTAGGTTCTATTACATTAATATCACAAAAAGAGTCTATTACATCAACCATCCAAACCTACAAAATGTATTCTAATGCTTCTTTTATAGCCTAGATAGGGAATGGTAGCATACAATGTGAGTTCATCCTCTAACATTGGATTCTTTCATCTTAAACTGAGGTAATAACACCTGTACAAACTGGAAAAAACAAACTGCTACAAAAAAGTCTAATGTTGACAACTATTCTAACACCTTAATCTTTCATAATGAGGTGTCCTTTGAGTGCATTCCTTTTGTTTCGAGGTATCCTCCAGCTTTAAACTAACCTCCAAATAGTTGTACCATGCTCCCATAGCCATCTGGTGACCGCTGATCCTATTGAACCCATCAAAACAGGAGTTTGCAGTGAATCCTATAGCATTGATAGTATCATCCAGTTCGCAATGAAGTTTGCAGCATTTGACTGTGTATACCAGTTCGGAGCGCTAGGCGTTGCAAAATGTTCTGTAGTTTCTCAATTTGTCCATTTTAAGCCCCAAAACAGCCAAAAAATTTCTCCATAGCTAGGTATGCCTGTAGAAGCCTCATAATATGGTGTATGAGTGAAAAACTCAGTTATAAGAAACATAATACCTCAAAAATATTCAAAACTCAAAGAGCAATCATTTCCAAAACTGATATTTCTTAAGCTATTTCATCCATTACTTTCTGAGCCTAGAACTCCTCCTTGTAGCAGCTTGGGCCAACACATTCAAATTTCTTTTGGACGAATCTTCCTTGAAAGGCTGTAGCTCCATCTTTAACCCCGTAATCTGACCTTGATAGGATACATTCTGTTTGTATAGGCTCTTAAGTTGCATGTGGAGAGGTCTAAATCTCTTAGCAATGAACTTGGCTTGTTCGAAATTCTCACGATACATATCCATGAGATCTCTTAAATTATTTTTTCCAACTAACTCTTCCCTTTTCAATTTGGAAATTTCATCTTTGGCTTCTCTAAGTTGTCTGATCATCCATTTAAAAGTAATGTTCTATGGAGGGGTGGTTATGTCTATCACCTCAATGTGTTTTTCAATAGCTTGAACTTTACCTTTACCCTTTATCTTGATGGGAGCTTCTATTATGTCCTATTTTTCAACACTTTCCTTCTTTGTTGATGACCTGGTGAAGCACCTCCTAGATTTAGTTTCAACTGCAACAGATGGTGATGGGAAAAATAACCTCCTTCCCTTTGTGCCTATGGCTCTGGCTGATGGAATTTCTGCTAATTCTGGAGTTGGTTGGGGTGAAACTTCCCTTTGTGGAGAGTGATAAAATCCTCCTTCTCCTTCTTGTTCATTAGGAACCTAATCATTTTTAGCAATGTTTTTTCTCTTCCTCTTCTTACTTGTCTCTGTATGTACAGTGCTATCATCCTGAAGAGGGCTCTACACTTTGGATTGTAGAGTAGGAGAAACATCCAGTTGCAAATGTGCAAAGACAATGAACTGATCCCAGTCAATGTTATTCTTCTTTAACTCCTCCATCACAAGCATTTTAATCAACCATGAGTGAAAAACACTTATGTCCACAGCCTTGGACTTGGCTTAGACCCTATCATCCATTTTCCCAATGCTTCTAAACAAATAGAAAGGGAGGTTCATGAGGTCTTTGCCTATGAAGTGCAGCTAAATTCTAATATGGTACTGATAAATCATATTGAACCTGCCCTCACAGGTGAAATATATTTGGATCACCCTTATCATCTTATCAAGTCCTTCAACCATGTGGCTCCTAGGCACTCCCTTTGATAGGTTATCTCCCTGACATTCTAGTTTAATGAATTCTTTAGAGAAGGTTGCATTTACATTCATGGACTTAAACCATATTTCACCAGTCTTTGGTATCTTAGTAGTTGCTGCTATGGTTGCTTCATATACCTCAAGTTAAAGAGTCCCCACCTTAGTTTTGGTTCCATCAAAATTCAAGGAAAATTCTCTAGCTACCTCAAGGTGCCCCCTTTGCATCTTCTGACAGAAATTGAAACATCCCACTCTTTAGAAAACCTCCTTGATTAGAGGTTCAGCAACAAACATCTGCATGTCATAAGTTTTAGTCCTCACTATTCCCCCACCCTTGCGAGCCTTCTTCTGCTTCGGAGTATCCATTGATGTCATAGGAAGAAACTAAAATAACAATTTGAGTGATGCAAGAGGCAAAACATAAAGAAAGAGGTCTTAGGGTTTGGATGGATACTCTTTTTCAAAGTTGGTTTTTGTCTAAGGTTTTAATGTTCTTCAGCCTATTTGGCCTCCAGGCTTATGAAAGGACAATTGATAGTTAGGAAATGAAGGAAGATTGCACAGGAAAATGGAGATGCAAGGAGAAAGCTGCTGCAAAAAGATTTAGTTTAACACTTCACCATTATTTTTCAAAACTCATTTAACTTTATCAGCAAAAGATGTTTTTTTTTAATTTCCAAAGTAGATAGAATTGAATAAGAATGGAAATATTGATGATAGCTAGCTGGTACAGGTTCTGAGGTAGGTGAATAACAATGTTGAGTTACTGCACAGGGTTTGCTACACCAAAACAAGGGATTAACGGCATAATTTGCATCATAAGTAGCAAAATCCAAGTAAGGGATAGGCAAGGTGGCCTAACAACAAGGTTTTCTTAATCTTTAGTAAAAGAGGCTAAGATCTCTACAATTGGATAAGAATTGTGACAAAAAAGGTAAGAGGGAGAGTTGGTAGTGTGGACCATCAGTTCACAACACCTGGAAGAAGAGAAGATAAAAACAACCTTTATTGTCCTTCAATAGAGCTTGAAATGATCGTGGAGTACCTGGAGATTGATTCTTGAAAATTTATAGGCTTGAGCTTGGAAGAATCCACCTGCAGCTAGTCTAACCTCCAACTCACTTTCACCAGCTAGTTCGCAGCATTGTCTGAAAACACTTGTTTTTTCAGCGCTGAGCTAGGAGCAATTTGAAATCTTGGGAAAATAGATAGAAAATCTTTAAATGATGAAATTCCAGGTTATTTCCTTAAAACATAAGTGCTGAAAACAAGGAGATTGGATGAAAAAGCATCATAAGTGCAATTATGGTGATGAGAGCAAAGTGTAGTTGAGAAGCACTATGAAATGTCTGATGAGATGGTAGTGTACAAAACGAACCTTATTTGACCTTCTAACGGGTAGAGGGACAATGTGGAGGGGTTTTAGTACATCGTGGAAGTGGTGACATGTCAAGGTGGTGGTGGAGGCATAAGGACGATGGCTTGTCTAATATTTTCATAAAGATGAAGATATAAACCAAGGGTTTGGGAAAACATTAACACTAACTTTATTTGTGCTAAAACCTAAAAGACTATAAGGAAGAGGACAAAAGTAAAAACTAAACAACACTAAAGATAAAAATAAAAACCACAAGGCTGAATTGACCCAATCAATTCCATGTGATAACAGGTCCAATACGATAAGTCTGTCCTTCCTTGACTGTACGCTGAGGGTGACTTGGTCCTTCTCCATGACCAAGCTAAAGAACCATTAGGGGAAGAACAATTTAATCTCATGTGGCATGGTCCTTACATCGTGCGACGTGTCCTTGAAAAAGGATCCCATGAATTAGAAGATTATGAAAGGAATGTGATGGATGAGCCCATAAATGGGCTCTAAGTTAAACAATATTATGCTTGAGCCTTCGAGCTTGAGCATGGCCTTTGCATACTAATGTATGTTAGTCTATACATTTCACTTTTTATTCTTTTATGTCCTCGGCTTGCTTATTGGGTTTTCCTTTGGTTGGTAGATGTCAATGGAGTCTTTGGTGTTCTTAGGATTCACTGACAATGCTAGTCGTCATACTCAGAACATGGCTTCCACCACTTGGGTTATCTATTCACTCGAGGGACAATTGGTGTCTTTAGGTGGAATTTGTCTAGGGCTTGTTATCCCACAAGTTGTAGGTTGGGAAAATCACGACCCAACCACCAATTAGTGACAAATTAGAGAGAACCTACCCATTGTCACCTTAGGCAGGTGTTCCCGTTACTTTATAGGTGAGTTAGTCACCTCAAGGGAGGAATCCTAGTGGCCCTAGGGGGGATTGAGATGGAAAATTATATGTATGGATGGAATCCCCTAAAGGTCAATTTTCTATATGTAAAATGGGACTTGTATATGAGTCTAGAGGGTTGCTTAAGGTTTCAATGATTTGAGTAACCTGCCAAGTGTGAATACCTACCCGAGACACAAAGAAAACCAAGTATATGATATACTATGTTAGTTGGACAAGAAATTTAAGCTTATTGTCCCTAATTGAAGAAAAAATAAATGATATTTATCGGCATATAGAATATAATAAATTCTTCAAAATAGATGCTAAAAGTATAATTGAATAAGCAAGAGACAAGCTAGTGAAAGCTAGCTTTACTCATCAATGATAAAGCAATACTTTAGCACAAAAACAAGGCTGAAACAAAATCTCACTGCAGTGATATTTATCAGCTTATGCCTGTAGAAAACCAAGCTTTATAACATAAAAATCAGCCAATTTAAACTGCTTCTAGCTAGCTCAAAAAGTGCACTAGGGTTACTAGTTTGTTAGGGAAAATTTGTAGCCAATTCCTACGGTTAGTTTAGGAGTTATCTAGGGTTAGAGAGTTAGTTTTGTGCAGCCCTAATGTCTGTAGGTTAGTTTTGTAACAACAACAAGTTTTAGTGGATGAAAGAGGACTCCTCAATGAGGAAAGGTCTCCTAAGTCTCAAGGAACAAAACTCAAGCGAGAAATATTTAAAACTTGAAACATTCACGTTTACTAGTGCAACATTTTCTTTCTCCAATGCAATGATTAGTGCCTTTGATTATGGGTTAATGGGGTCAAATAAAAGAGCTAGAAATACTATCTCCTTGGGGGTATAAATATTCTTATTCCCCAAGGAAAGTAACCTTAGCTAGGGTTTAAATCTAAGGAGTGTATGCCCTTATACTTCCTTAGAAAATCCTTGCAAACAAGAATTCTATGCTTAAAAATATGATGGAGATAAAGTAGGGGTGTATGCCCTTTTACTACCTACCTATCCTTAGCAAAATCAACCTTGATTTTGAATTACAAATGATAACAAAAAGTAAAAAATATTACCAATCCAAATAGAAACAAGATAAACCATAGCATGCCAAGATAACCACCACAATAGCAAAAGAATGCCCTCCAAGAGCTAGCACATCATCATCATCAACTCCACAACCAAATATAAACCATATCATAGCACAAGATAGCAAAAGCCTCAAGGGTAGAGAAAATTTCAGTGCAATACTTCTCAAAATGGGAGAGTTATGATATAAAATGAGATCTTATGGTCTCTATTTATACAAAATGTCATTGACATAGTTTGTCCACATTAGCAAGGGTAAAAAATAGGACAAGGGGTCCATAACCCTTATCTTACCCCTTGAAACAAAGTAATATTAAATAATTCATCTTTACATTCACTTTTACACAAAATAAACCCTATCATAAGGTGACTTCGCCCCTTTAGAGGACGTTTTGACACTAGGAGCAAGTCATTGGAGTTGGAGATGCATAGTTAGGCCTCCAAAGGCCACATGTTACTCATCTAATCCATCTTCTCATGGTCAAAGTATTTTCTCCTCAAAACATCCATTTGTCAATGAGCCATGTCTTCACCACCAAACCCTAGCCCCTCTAGGTGACATCAAGCCTCCAAAGGTGATGTTTTCCCTCTCATAGGAAAAACATTTGGCATGCGGGCCCTTGGCATCCAACCTGTGGGATTCAAGCCCCATGGAAACCCAATCTAGGCTTGTTCCTCCAAAAATGTCCACGAACTAGGTCCTGCAAAGATAAATAAGCACACCCTCCAAGGATCTCAATTCATAATATCATGGTGAGTAAATCAAATCAATAAATGAGCCACCTAAGAATGTGCATCAAAGAATACCTAGTCAAACAATTAAGGGCTCAAAGACATTATGTGATTTGCCCAGCCTGGTTATGGGAGGGTTGACGAGGTGTCCTATTGGGTAGATATTTCCCCAGGTCAAGGAGTGTTTACGAAGTGATCATTCTCTAGTCCATGTGAAGTATATGAATTGGTTAAGGATCAAGACTCACTGGGCATGGGGTTCATGACATACAAGGGGTTGTAGTGTCTCATTGATGGGTGCCTTTGTAGAGGGTGTGTGGCACCTTCGTTTGCAATGCATTTTTTCCAAGCCCATTATCTTTCCATTCTTTGTTTCTTTCATGTTTTAAATGACGATTTGAAGGCCACTATCCTGGCATGGTGTCCAGATAATGACAGTGTCACTCACAAATACCTCGCGGAAATTAGAAGGTTGGCTCATGATGAGACCCCCTTTATCTCAATTGTGCAACTGGTAGCCACTACCTTGTCTTGGTGGCCAGATGATGGAAAATTCATATTGTTAGATACCCATGATCATGATAGGTCAACTCGTGATGAGACCTCCTATCTTTCAACTAACCCCCTAAGCATTCATTATTATTTATTCTTGTAGGTCCCCATTTTATTATAGAGAAGTGTTTCATTGCTTTCTCGAGGATCCCTAGGTGAAGCATATGGAAGGTTTATATATAGAATTTTATCTTTTTATCCAACAACAATCCCTATGGACCTTCAACCCCTTCTTCCCATAGAATGAGGGACAACCCCTTCTTGGGTCAATACACCCTAAAATCCCAAGAGACAAGTAAATTGTGGGTTTAGGTGATGGAAAGTGGTAAGTATGGTTGGGAATGGTATGATGGCTCTTTAAGGGAGTTCCTAGTAGCAAAAAAATTCCCAAGGAAGACCACTTACTAGGGCACAATGTCAACCACCAAGGTGAAATGGAGAAAAAGGCATAATGTCCAAGCATATGTCAAGAAATCTAAAGCAGTCTAAGATATAACATACTCAAAATTCCTTAGATATTGAAATGACACTCATCATAATACTTGACTTGTACCTCATGGAGCAAGGCCCAGTACCTCTTAGAAACCAACTGGTATGGTGGATGCCACCTGAAAATCCTAACCTTTGTGGTGGTGAGAAGGGGTATCCATTTGTGAAAGTGGATATTTTTGGTCATGTAGTATCTCTCCACTGCATATCTACAACCTGAGGGCCTCGAGACATAATCTCCTTAGTTGTCCCACAAAATGGGGAAAACATCTAGCTCCTACTTGGGTATATGTGCTTGTCATAGAGTGCATGAGAACTGCAACATCCCCTTGTAGAACTGTGCCTTCCAAAACTCAGACAAAAACATCAGAGCATCTAGGGTGGTGTTATCACCCTTCATCCATATACATAAAAATCCAAATGAAAACTAATCTAGAAAATACAAATTTTGACATTTTTTTTTTAAATTTATAAACTAAGCATGAAATCAATATGAAAGTAGAGAAAAATGAAAAATGAAATGAATCTAAACTAATATGAGGAATCAAGATGCAAATGCAAGGAAAGAAATATGACCTACCTACTTACCTAGGGCCTGGGACCTCAAGAATTCATGTGACTTGAACACAAGGTTGGAGAACAGATCGATCTATTGGTAATGGCATCTTTCTCCCATCAAAGGTTGTCCGATAGTACTTTTATTTAGTGGACTTATTCTTGACAATGTAAGGGCCAAGCCATGAGTTGTCATCTCTTTGGTCATACTTGGGCTTGCCCTTTCTCTTGTCCCACATGAGCGCAAGACTTCCTTCACTAAAATTGATGCAAGGTATGTTCTTAGTGTATGGATATGAAGGAGGCTCTTTATTGAACACCCTTTTGATGGTTTCTTCATGTTCTTCATCTTATTTCTTCAAAATATTATAGACCCTGGCTCTTTCCCATGGCACTTTTCATGATTTTCTTTGTATTCATCTACCCTTGGGAGGATCATATATATGGATTATTCCTGCATAAGAGGAAAATCAGATGGATCATACTTAATAATCTGTGGAGGTACATCATAATCGCACTCACTAACATAATCGGGGCCATTAGGATCCATCACATGTTTATCATTCTTTTCCCAATTGTGCAAGATCTCATAGGTGTCATCATCCATGGGGATGTATGCATGGGTAAGGCTCATGTTAAGGAAACCCCTGAGGGTGGAATATTGGCTCCTTTATAGGAGCATCCCCAAAGAATCCAGAACATCGATCACTACTATGTCCATGAGGAGGCTAATATGTGGAAAATCCATTAGAAAAACCTCAATGTCCTCATATACCCAAAAAAACTTGATCCTTTTAGAATCAATACTGCATACATTACCATAGGGTCAGGTTGTCTTCAAACCAAGTTGTTCCATCACATTCAATGACATAACATTTGTTGAGGCCCCGGAATCGAGCATACAATTGTTCAAGCGGAGGCCATTTATGCCTAATGAAATATAGAAGGGAGGATTCTTGTCCCTTTGCCCATTGAGGTACATAGTATTTAAAATGATAGGAATGTCCTCCTTCTTGGTCAGTACCTGTAATATCTTGAATATTTTTCTTTTCATAGAAGGGATCTCGCACATCTCTGTCACTGTGACCGTCATATTCAATTTTCCAAACATGCTTGCAAAATCTATATTTAAGTGAATCTCATCTGCAAGAGTTGGCTTAGGAAGCAACTCATGCACCAAAGGTGGGGGTGGTGGTCCCACATTATTTTCCAATGGAAGAGGAGTGATAGGTTGTGATGGAGGGGTTGAATCTTTATTTCTTCTAGTGTAGGTCAGATATTCCCTCCTCCTTAATTGCTTCTTCCAATCATTTGTTAATTGATTCAAGGCCTAGAGTCTACCCTCTCTTTCTCCTCGTCTTTTGGCTTCATTTATCTATTCTTGTGTGACTTATTCCTCTTTTAAAACATAGATCATATCCATGAAATTCGTATCATCAGGGGATTCTTTATCTTGTTAGGGGAATTCATCTTCTCCGTGAGGTTCTTGGCATGGAAGGCACCAAGCTTCTGTGTCAACCAACCCAACTGGTTTTTAAGTACTTAGGGATTTTTCCTCTTATTGGGGCCTTGGTTCCCCACCTGTGGCATTTCTCTGTTGTCTAGAAAACTGAGGTCTGGGAGTATATTGATTCCTCTCTACAGTAGTCAAATATCCCATAATATGATTCTGCACCTGGGTAAATTGAGTACTCATCTCATCTGTCTTCTAAGTCAAGAGGGCAATCAGATCAGGATCACTATTGTTGGAAACGTTAGTCTTTGCTTCTGCCTTGACATGAGGGTACTGAAAAGGATCCATCCTTGAATCAAGGATATTCTCTCCAATGTCAGCATTGTACTCTTTATCCTGTGCCAATGATGTGGGATTCTTAGCCTTCATAGTGAAACACAATTTACCTTCAAAATCATTTATATAAAGGAGACAAAAGGATGAGGTTGTAGGACATAATTGTGTTGAAATCTGGTTGTACAACCTGTCAAATCTGGCATTGAATTCCTTCACTGTCTCATTCTCCCTTTTCTTTATCTGATTGAATTGAGCTCCAAGAATCCCACTGTCTTTCTTTGTTGACCATCTGCTCTTAAATAAGCTGGAAAAAGCTTCATAGTACATGAGATTATTTTCAGGGAGGCCTTTGAACCAATCAAGAGCTTCTTCGGTCAATAATGAGGTGAATAATCTCATGGATACATCTTCATTCTCAATACCTGCATTTTCCATGTCTTTTCCAATGACATAAACATGATCCTCAAAGGTCACTACATTATTTCTTGGGAACTTTGGCAACCATTTGTTAGACTCTTTTGTCATTGTATTGGGGTATCCATGGATAATGGACATGTTAATGGGTTTTTAGAGGTCCTTTTCCCAAGGGTAATCCATTGGAGCAAGGGGAAGGGTAATGTGGAAAAGGGTTTTGACAATGGGAGACTTGAGGGGAGGCCTTCTTTGGTAGATCTTAGAAGGTTTGAACCTCCTAGGGGGAAAAGTCTTGGAAGAGGAAGGGTTCTGGGAAGGTGGAGTCTCCAGATGAGATTTAAGAGGAGCTCATCAAGGAAGGTGGAAAGGGAACTTCCCTTGGGTGGGGTCGCCAAAAAATATAGGGAAAAGGCTTTGAGATAGCTTTCTAAATTTTCCATAGGGTTCGGAAGAGGATTCAAAATCCTCCCTGAAAACAACGCCAATATTTTATCGTACAAGTTGTAGGTTGGGAAAATCATGACCCAACCACCAATTGGCTACAACTTAGAGAGAACCTACCCATTATCACCTTAGGCATGTGTTCCCATCACTTTATAGGTGAGGTATTCACCTCAAGGGGGGAATCCTGGTGACCCTAGAGGAGATTGAGATGGAAAATGATATGTATGGATGGAAGCCCCTAATGGTCTATTTTCTAGATGGAAAAGGGGACTTGGATATGATTCTAGAGGGTTGCTTAAGGTTGCCAATGATTTGAGTAACCTTCCAAGTGTGAATACCTGCCCGAGACACAAATAAAACCAAGTATATGATATAATATGTTAGTTGGAAAAACAATTTAAGCTTGTTGTCCCTAATTTAAGAAAAAATAAATAATATTTATCAGCATGTAGAAGATAATAAAGGATGCAAAATAGATGTTAAAAGTATAATTGAATAAGCAAGAGACAAGGCTGTGAAAGCTAGCTTAACTTGTCAATGATAAAGAAATACTTTAGCAGAAAAGAAAGGCTGAAACAAAATCTTACTGCAGTGATATTTATCAGCCTTATGGCTGTATCAAACCAAGATTTATAACAGAAAAATCAGCCAATGGAAACCACTTCTAACTAGCTCAAAAAGTGCGCTAGGGTTAGTAGTTTGTTAGGGAAAATTTGTAGCCAATTCCTAGGGCTAGTTTAGGAGTTATATAGGGTTAGAGAGTTAGTTTTTTGCATCCCTAATGGTTGTAGGTTAGTTTTGTAACAATCACAAGTTTTAGTGGATGAAAAAGGACGTCTCAATGAGCAAGGTATCTTAAGGCTCAAGGAACAAAACTCAAGTGAGAAATATTTAAAACTTGAAACTTTCACATTTATCAATGCAATGTTTTATTTCTCCAATGAAATGATTAGTGCCTTTGATTATGGGTTGATGGGGTCAAAGAAAAGAGCTATAGCTACTACATTCTTGGGGGTATAAATCTTCTTATTATCCAAGGCAAGTAGCCTTAGATAGGGTTTAAATATAAGGGGTGTATGCCCTTATACTTCCTTAGAAAACCCTTGCAAACAAGAATTCTATACTTAAAAATATGATGGAACTAAAGTAGGGGTGTATGCACTTATACTCCCTACCTAGCCTTATAAAAATCAACCTTGAGCTTGAATTATAAATGATAGCAACAATTTAAAAATATTACCAATCCAAATAGCAACAAGATAGACCATAACATGCCAAGATAACCACCACAATAGGAAAGTAATGACCTCCAAGATCTAGCGCATCATCATCATCAAATCCACAACCAAAGAGAAACCATATCATAGCACAAGATAGAAAAATCTTCAAGAGTAGCAAAAATTTCAGTCCAATACTTCTCACAATGGGAGAGTTATGATATAAAATGAGATCTTATGATCTCTATTTATACAAAATGTCATTGACATAGTTTGTCCACATTAGCAAGGGTTTTACGGGTCCACAACCCTTATCTTACCCCTTGCAAAAAAGTAATATTAAACAATTCATCTTTAAATTCACTTTTACACAAAAGAAACCCTAGCATAAGGTGACTTCACCCCTTTAGGGGAAGTTTTGACACTAGGAGCAATTAGTTGGAGTTGGAGATGCATAGTTAGACCTACAAAGGCCACATGTCAGTCATCTAAGCCATCTCCTCATGGTCAAAGTATTCTTCTCCTCAAAACTTCCATGTGTCAATGAGCCATGTCTTCACCACCAAACCCTAGCCCCTCTAGGTGATGTCAAGCCTCCAAAGGCAATGTTTTGCCTCTCCTAGGAAAAACATTTGGCATGCAAAGGCTAGGTCATTTCATCCATAATATATTTTATGCCTATGAAGGTATGTCTCTCTTAATCAGCATGCAGGCCCTTGGCATCTAACCTGTGGGCTTCAAGCCCCATGGAAACCCAAGATAGGCTTGTTCCTCCAAAACTGACCACCAACTAGGTCATGCAAAGACAAATAAGCACACCCTCCAAGGATCTCAAGTCATAATATCATCATGAGTAAATCAAATCAATAAATGATCCACCTAACCATGTGCATCAAAGATTACCCGGTCAAACAAGTAAGTGCTCAAAGACAATATGTGATTTTCCAAGCTTGGATATGGGAGGCTTGACGAGTTGTCCTATAGGGGATATCTTTCCCTAGGTCAAGGAGTGTTTCCCAAGACATCCCTCTCTAATCCATGTGAAGTAGATGAAGTGGTTAAGGATCAAGACTCACTGGGCATGGGGTTCATGGCATACAAGGGGTTGTAGTGTCTCATTCAAGGGTGACTTTGTAGAGGGTGTGTAGCACCTTTGTTTGCAATGCATTTTTTCCAAGCCCAATCTCTTTCCATTCTTTGTTTCTTTCATGTTTCAAAGGACGAGTTGAATGACATTGTCCTAACATGGTGTCCAGATAATGACAGTGTCACTCACAAATACCTTGCGAAAATGAGAAGGTTGGATCGTGATGCGACCCCCTTTCTCTCAGTTGTGCAACTGGAAGCCACTACCCTGGCTTGTTGGTCAGATGATGGTAATGTCATACCGCTAGATACCCATGATCATGATAGGTTGGCTCTTGATGAGACCTCCTATCCTCCAACTAACCCCCTAAGAATTCATTATTATTTATTCTTGTAGGTCCCCCTTTTCTTACAGAGAAGTGTTTCATTTCTTTCTTAGGGATCATACTTGGGCAAAGAATCTGGAAGGTCTATATATAGGATTTTATCTTTTTAGCGAGAAACAATCCCTCTGGGCCTTCAGCCCTTTCTTCCTATAGAATGAGGTACAACCCCATCTTGGGTCAATACACCCTAAAATACCAAGAGACAAGGAAATGGGGGGTTTAGGTGAGGAAAGTGGTAAGTATGGTTGGGAACAGTACGATGGCTCTTCAAGGGAGTTCTTAGTAGTGAAACCATTCCCAAGGAAGACCACTTACTAGGGCACAATTTCAGCCACCAAGGTGAAACATGGAAAAAGGCATAATGCCCAAGCATATGTCATGATATCTAAAGGAGTCCAAGATACAACATACTCAAAATGCCTCAAATATTGAAATGACATTGATCATAATACTTGACTTGTACCTCATGGAGCAAGGCTCGGTGCCTCTTGGAAACCAACTCGTGTGGTGGATGCCACCTGAAAATCCTGACCTCTGTGGTGGTGAGAAGGGTCTCCATCTGTGAAAGTGGATACTATTGGTCATGTAGTCTCTTGGCAATCGATATCTACAACCTGAGGGCCTCAAGACATAATCTCCTTAGTTATCCCACAAAATGGGGATAATAGGGCCATCAATGGACAATTTGGTTGAGTATAGCGTCATTATAAAGCTATTGCATGATGCCATTTCATACAGTGTTCAATATTTATAAGTTTGCCTGGATTCCTAGTTGGTTGTATGTCAATTGAACAACAATTATTGGGTGAGAGATCCTACACTACTTCGATGTTTCCTTCAGGTACGACTTTTAGAACGAAATTTTGATTTGATTACTTACAATCATGTACCTAGAACTTTTAATGACATTTCCAATGCATATGCTAATTACATTTTAGATTGGCATTTGTCACATAAATAAGGAACAAAAAAATACATACATTCATACATCCATGTTAAGATATGTAAGTAAAGATGAAGACCAAAATAGTTTTTTATATATATTTCAAAAAATATGGTGTTATAGTACAAAATGGGGCTTGTAGCCCTAGAATACATATACGACCGGTACATCATATAAACACATCATTTATGCCTGTGGTCCTGGGTGAGTTTCATGATAACACACTATGGTATTTGTGATATGCCAGAAGAGCCTGATCCATGCACATGGTACACCCACCACCTGTCGTTGCATCGCCTCTGGAAGATCCTCCACTTTCACCATAGGAACCTGGTTCATCAAACGAGACAAGTTTCCCTGTACATTCTGTAGGAATATCTCTGCATCCCTGCCTACCATATCATCTCCTTGGCCTCTATGCTGATGTCATGGATAACCCTTTGTTTGTCATCGATCTACATCTGTGTCAAAGAAATAACCATTAATACATGATACCATACAAAAATATTTATGTTTTTTTTTTCCTCTATCAAATTGAAAAAACACAAAAAAAATAAAATATATAAAATCAATGCTCACCGATCTCTCCAAAGGCAGATCCCAATGGCAATGGAATATCTCAGTCCCCTCAATATTCTATCCCCTCATAAGGGTAGTCATCGATCTCAATGATATTTCATCGCCACCAGTGGAAGAACTCATCATTGTAGGGGGTTGGCACCCTACCACCTCTTAGTTGTTGCATCACCTCGGTCCACTATGACATGGCTAGATCACGTAGATCGTGTGGAATAATATCTACTCTCAAGCTCAACGTAGGAACTCTCTCAAAGAAAAAACTACACAGTATGGATGTGAACATGAAGTTACTCATCCTACCAAGTTTGCAGTTCATCAACTAGCTCTTCATGTTAGCCAGTAGTGAGGTGCACCAATCATAAACTATGGGTCTCAAACACTCCACACCATAGAACATGAGCGGCCTTGATGCCTAATGCAGTGAAGTTGATCCTGATATCTATGTGAGTAATAGGATGACGATCTTTAGAATAAGGTTCTCAATCACCCTAATAGGGAGCTGGCTCCCCACATTCTTTGTACTTGCAATGCAGTAGGTGGTGATGTACTCCTCCATAGTTCTTCCACCTCCATCCCCTCTGACTTTGAGATTCACCTCCCCACCCCAATGAGACAATCTTGTTATGAAGTAGATATCATCCACTTCAATCCTCAATGGCTTCCCATCAAGTTTGAATGCCTCGATCTCTGGATCCCAATAGTTTATCAGTGTCTAGAGAAACCTCACTTGGTCCCTCATCATTTTATGGCCCAAAAATTATAGATCCCACATCTCTGCAAATCCTGTCGGGCCCTTACATATCTTTATACTACAACATCAACCTATTCATGCTCCATTTCCCTCCATTCAATCACCATCTTGGAAAGGAAACACCAATTTTTGAGTTAATTTTGTCAAAAACTTGCTCACGAAGTTGTACGCGAGATACCCTTATGACAATCAAGTATAGGGAATCATATACGCAGGCCGACATTATATTTCCAGCGTACATGAGGTCGTTTACACAACCTAATAAATTGCAGCCCGCATACACCCTAGTTTCTAAATTACGACCTCTTATACTCAAAATTTGGACACTAAAACTAGAAATTTAACCATTGAAATGAAAGAGGATAGCATGGGTACTTACTTGGTCCAGATGATTTGCAATTCCATCAATCGTAGCTCCTGGAATCGTGAATGGAAGATTGTGGGTAAAATGGCCTAAAATGCACTATGTGGGTGAAAAAACTCAAATGATATGGTAAATGTCATGTTTTTTACTATTTGTAAAACAATTTCATCCACTTTCTATAGTTTTTTACCCTATCTTTCATATTTTTGAAACCAAGTGAACTAATTGAGCAGTAGAAGACCTAGTTTGAAGTGGTTTTGTCTAGGGTTTCATGGATTTCTGGCACTCTTCATCCCATTCGTGCCCCCGACATGTATTTACCATTACTGGCCTATAGGGTAGGTTTTCACCCTACTTTGCATTTTTGTATTATATTATGACCATGATTCATATGCCCTAGGTACGAACCCATTTGGTAGCAGCACATAACCTTCTTGTTTCTACTAGAAGTGTCATTATTAGGTGGTAGAGACTTACCAAACATGGGTACCCTAGTTATAACACTTTTTTTCATTTGGCGCCCATGCATAAATTACCCAATAGGTTTGGGAGTCACTTAAAGTCCTGATATGACATTGCGTTTGAACCTCATTGATCTTACTCAATCTAATTTTGACCACTACTTATGGGACTCCCATCGAGTCTTGGTTAAGCTCTTTTCTGACTCCAGAAAAAAGGAAAAAATTATCGAGTGAACTTGTCTCTTTCACACTCGTTAAATGGCTTTGAAAGGATGTCTATTTTGGTATAAGTTTAAATCTTTTCTGGACAAAATAGAATACTTATGGAAAAGGAATACTCTAGTCACTATTGGCTAGAAGATTTCTCCTAGGTATTATTTTATACTTTTTCGGGCCTAGAGGACTAAATCTATGAAAAGGGACATTTTTGAGTTAAGTTGTAATTGCATCCCATTATCCTGCTTGCATTGTTGAGCCTAATGTCAGCTCCTTCTTTCTCGTTATAAGCCCCTTTTCCCCAAAAATTCTCAACATTAGCTAAGAAAATCCTTCTATATATCCTTTGCAACTTGACATCCCTTTACTCATAGAGGAAACATCCCCCAAGTTTCCATGTCTCGCATGCACTTCCCTGCATTGAGCATAGGTATGTTTCGCTGCTTGGAAATAGTTTCCTACTCGCGACACTCGTTTCCTCTCCTGTATCATAGAATTTCTTTGCCTATGAAAAAAAAAAAAAGACGAGCGAGAAAAGAATATTATCTCCTATCGGCAGCAGTTGTGTCTCCTTTGAACAATGCATAAATTCTTGATTCCATTTCATCTAAGGTTTGGTTTTAGCATGACCTCAGGAAGTTGACCTCCTTACTTAGAATATACTCCTACGACTAGTTACTCTTCCAGTCCCTATGGAGAGTTTTCTTATGCCTCTTATGTTACGAACTTTGATCAATGATCAGTTTTAAGTCTATGTTTCCTGATTTATTCCTCTGTCTCATGCTCTTGTTCAAAGGAAGTCTAAGCCTGTGTCGACCATTCCTCATAACTCCTTGACATTTCATGTAGGCCATCCCCTTACAAGTGAACTTCAAAATCACATGAAGCTATTTTCCTACCTTGCACCCTGGGCCTACTTTCATCATTGGTAGGTGACCTTGAACCCAACAGATGACATCTCTCCATTGGTCATTGACTGGGGGGTTTCCCTTATGTTCAAAAACAAGAAATTTATTCACACATTGAGATTCATGCAATGTCTTGGATTCCATTAGACCCTAGTGGTAGTTTCCTTCCCTTTGTCGGCAATTTTCATTATTGGTTGCTAGTCAAAGGGTCTCTTTCGTGTACTACTTGCATCTGGTGCATGTGAGAGATAAACATGGTCGTTGTTTCATGAACATCCTATTCGTATGAGCTCTTACTGATCATTAAGCTATTGCTTTGCACCTTGCATTGGATTATGAGAGATGCCTTAATGCTCTCCTTTCAGTGGCTCTCCTTCCATTGACTTCAGCTCATCTATTCTGGAATCAAGATCTAGAGTTATATGAGTACCTAGAGACTTGTAGTCATTAGTAGCAAGTTATCCGACCATCAACAGTTGGGAATACATTAATGTCTCTTGATCGATGGATTCTTCAAGTGTTCGACCTCAACACCCTTATTCACACTCGTGGAATGTACTCGGTTCTTTGACACCTAATTTCATTATTGGTGAGTTTTCTTGTGTTTGTTAACAGTATACCTCAATGATCAGTAATCAAACAAAGTCTCATTGTATTCAAATTCAACCCCTTTATTCACAAGATGTAGACTTGCACCTTCGACGGTGTAAAAGAACTCCAGTTCATAGTAGCGGATCTCATATATGTTGTTGTCTTTCATCGGACCAATACCTATATGACTTCAGTGATCATGGAAGATCATAGTGTACTCCATTGTATACATATATCTTCAGTTTATTTTAAGACTGGACTCCACTGTGTCTTGTTTGTGACTATGAAAGCCTATGACATGTGTCCATTGTGTATTTCCTATTCATGGCCATGAACAACTATTTGATATATATCCACATGGATCTGCAGTCTAATTCAATTTGGCATCCATGTGTACGGAGTTAAGATGAATTGTAATATTCTCATGAGTAACTAGTTTTTCCAGCTGGGTCCTCATTACTCCACTTCTGGGAATTATAATGTATTTCGGCCATCGCATTTGCTTCTATGACCTCACACATTAGCGAGAATTTGTTATAGAAAATTTTTCCACACTCCATGCATCTTTCTTTGATGGCATTCCATTTCCCTATACAGACTCACATTACCCCATTTTGTTCACTCCAAAGATAAAAATACAATTTTTTTACCATATACGCAGGTCACACTTAGACAACTCGCGTATAAGAAGGTTGTTCCATTACATCCCATGTACATTAGGTTTTGTGATAAAAAATTAAAAATATGTCAGGTATCCATGCCATGTCACCAGATCCATGATCTTCCATGTACTGTAAACGCTCTGAACCAACCCTTTAATTTCATTTGGAGGCTATAAATTGAGCCATATACAAGCCTTTGAACACACACATCATTGAGCAAAGACACTCTCGAGAAATTTCACTTCATATTAAGTCTGCATCCCTTTGCCCTTGAAAATTTGAACTCATTGTGTTCAGCCCCCAAGCTCTTCCTATCTTGAGATGGAGAACCTCATTGACTCCCACTACTTGTGAGCTTTCCTTTGTGGAGGATTGAAGTGGTGAAGGCCCAACTGGAGGGACTTAGTTTCTCGATTCCGATATGTGTCATTATAGAAGTTTGTCACCTATGTACTTCTGTTGATTACATTAATAGAAATACTCTTTTCTCGTCAAATTATATGTCGCAAATATTTACATTACTTTCCATGGGAGTATTTGTTATACATTTTAATGGATTATTCTAGTTTATATGCTAACTTTCTATATAATTGATATATGCTTGTATATCTTAATTGTTGAGGACAACTTGTAGGCATCAAGATTTTGGTCATAAGCTCAGTCGAGGTATTCTTCGGATGTCCGGACGAGGTAGGTACTTAGCCTTCTCTTGTTAGCATTTCAATTTATCTAGCATACTTGAGTTTAGAGTTGATTTTTGGGTATCGTTCCTTATATTGTGGTTTATCCCTTTCCAAAGAGATTTTCCTCGTAACAACTAGAAACCTATAAATGTAGAACCTTGGTGTGTTTCTGGTAATGAGTTTGTGCTCTCCTTGTTTGTGATATCTTTGGCAATATGGATCATCGAGGGACTGTGTAAAAGTGAAGGGATACATGAGCCTATAAGGGTGAGTGCAACAAGGAAGGTGCAAGTCAGGGATGCTTATGTCATGATACCTATAATCATGAGGGTGTGTCAAATGGAACAGTGAGATGAATTCTTTCTTGAAGAAGCTCTATGGAATAGAGAAAATGACTTCCATCTATAGTATGAATACATGAATTGGTGCTTGGAAAGTAAAGCACCAAGAAGAAAACAAGCTTCCAATAGCAAAGGCATGGAGCTTTTTGAATAATTTTTGGATTGTACATTGTATATAATGCACTAAGGACAATGCATACATAAGGGGGAGGGGAATGTAATACCCTAGGTTGACCCCCAGTTGTAATTGTACAAATGTTTTATAGGATGGTGAGCTAAGACATTATAGGCCATAGTGCTTATGTGATTATTAGGCCGGAGAGCCTAGATGTTAAAAGGCTAGTAAGTCTATTATTGTAAAATGTAATTAAACTCAAATAATCAATAAAAGTACATCACTGTTGTAGACCGACCCACAAATGAGTATGGGGAGATAAACTCCATTAGAGAGGGTAAGGGAACTAAGAGTCTAGGATAAGGGATAACCTAAGGGGGATTAAGCCCAAAGGAATATTATAATATTATTCCTAAAAGGATAAAGTATGGATATAACTTTATATATCCTAAGTTTCTAAAGAGGGGACAAGGGAGTCCCTTTGGTTCCAAGTGTCACTTATGGCACATGCAAATATAATTGGGGAGATTAGTTCATTCCTTCATCATTCTTATAATTCACTCATCCATGCTACCATCTGTATTAGTACTTGGTATTGTTGCAGGTTGAAGAGGTGGGTTGTTAGGCCCATATACTGAAGAGGTGGGTTGTCAGGCCCGTATGTTGAAGAGGTGGGTTGTCAGGCCCATATGTTGAAGAAGCGGGTTTTCATTCCTGTATGTCAAAGAAGTGGGTTGTCAGTCCCATGAGTAGTTTTCTCTAGGTGAGAAACTACTCGTAATTTTTCCCTGGTGTGTTGGGCAATAGCTACAGGTCTTTGAGACTTCCTATCCAGCCTATTGTTGAAGCCCCGAAATGGAAGTGGGGAAACTGAGGGACTGTTGAGTATGTGTTATATTATTTGCATGAGTAGTAGTGTCTACATTGCGATGGGTGCACAGGGGAGTTTAAGGGGGGAGAAAGCCCCTCGTGCAGGGGTTCAATGGAAACGCTCCTGAGAAACAAATGTATTCCTCCGGAAACGTGTCACATATTTAGGTGGTTTTTCCGCACATGGTTTCTTTGTCGATGGTTTTCTATTTTTAGCTAAGGAATTAGGGTTGTTGACTAATCCAGGTCATTGGGTTAGGGTTTTGGATGCCACTGGCTCCTATATGTATATTGTATTGTAAGCAATGTATCACTATGAATGAATATAGAATATGTTGGTTTTCTCGATTTGGGTTTCCAAGGGAAAAATCTTTGTATAATGTTTGTATTTTCCATTGTATCTTTTCTGTTCTTTTACTGAAAATCTGTTTGCACTAAATATTGTACAAGGTTAAAATATACATTTGGTATCAGAGCTTTTTTGGCTTCAGGGGGGCACCTTTGTGGTCAAGGGTTTGGCTCAAGATTGTGATAAGATTTGTTACAATGGGAGATTTTTGGTATTGATTTTTCAAGTGAAAAGAAATGGAGAACAATTTGAAAATGGAGATCGAGAAGTTTAATGGGCAAAGTTTTGATTTGTGGAAGCTTAAGTGGAAGATCTATTGGTGGACAGAGATCAGTGGATCACAGTAGATCTAGGTACTGCACCTACATGAACTTCAACAGATGACTGGAAAAAGTTGGATCGGAAGGCAAAGAGCACAATCCAACTGTGTCTCTCAGATTCAGTGTTACTGAATATGTCAGAGGAAGCTACAACCAAGGATTTATTGGATGAGTTGGGGAAGTTGTATCAGTCTAAGTCCCTAGTAAATAAACTATTCCTAAGAAAGAAGCTATATAACCTGAGGATGAGAGATGGAGACTCGGTGGCAGATCATTTGAACGCTTTCAATACTGTGGTAAGTCAGTTAGTATCTATTGAGATTAAAATTTTAGATGAAGATACATGTATCAGTTTACTGTGTTCTTTACCAAACTCGTGGGATAGTCTAGTTGTGGCCATAGGTAGTAATACAACTTCCTTGAAGTTTGATGAAGTGGTCTCATCCTTGTTGTCGGAGGAGATGAGATGGAAGAATATGGAAGGACAGATAAAAGACGCATTATTTGCAAGAGGGCGTTCCCAAGAAAGAAATAGATCTAATTTCTCAAGTGGGAGATCTAAGTCTAAGGGTAGATCTAAATCTCTTGGAAAGTTTGTAAAGGTATGTTGGAGATGTGGAAAATAAGGGCACTACAAGAAGCAATGTAGATCCAAAGTTGAGAAAAAGAAGGGATCTGAAGAATCTCCTTCTACAGAAGAAAACACCTCCAAGGAAAGAGGGGATCTGTACTTTTCTTCTTCAAGCACACATGCAGATCATGAGGCATGGTTGGTTGACTCTGGTGCATCCTTTCATATGACTCCCCATAGGGAGTGGTTCTGCGAATATGAAAGGTATGATGGAGGTAATTTTTTCTTAGGTGATGATTCAAGAACCAGAATCATAGGACGAGGACAATTCAAATTGAGGCTCATAGATGGAAGGATTAGAACACTGCTTGGTGTTCTGCCCATCCTAGGTTTGGCCAGGAATTTGATTTATGTAAGAAAAATGGATGATGCATGGGTAAAAACAATATTTGAAAAGGAAACCTGCATGATGGTTCAAGGAGCAATGGTGTTGCTTAAGGGATTTCGGTTTGCAACTCTGTATAAGATGCAAGGAAGCACTATTAGTGATGGGTGTAATAGTTCCATTGTTCCTGATATTGGAGTTGAAGAAGAAAGAACTCCTACAGTCTCTGGAGAAAAGGTTATGATGTGGCATCAAAGACTGGGGCATATCGGAGAAAAGGGTCTTCGACTACTACACGGTAAAGGTATGGTTGAAGGTATGTCTAACTGCTCTTTGGATTTTTATTTTTGTGAACATTTTCTATATGGGAAGCATAATCAAGTAAGATTCCCCTCTGGTGCAACGAGGGAAGAAGGAATTTTACAACTAGTTCATAGTGATGTTTTTGGACCTGTGTCGATCCCATCATTGGAAAATTTGTGTACTATGTCTCATTTATAGATGACTTCTAGAGGAATACTTGGATATATTTCCTCAGGAAGAAATCTGAAGTCTTTGACAGGTTTAAGGATTTTAAGGCTCTTGTTGAGAATCAAACAGAGAAAAGAATTAAGGTGTTGAGGACAAATAATGAAGGGAGTTCTGCGGGAATTAATTTGAATAATTATGTAAGAAGTGTAGTATAACAAGGCAGAAGACTACTCCATATACACCTCAACAGAATGGAGTTGCAGAAAGGATGAATAGGACATTGATGGAAAAAGCAAGGTGCATGCTCAGTGGTGTTGGGTTAGGGCAATAATTCTAGACAGAGGAAGTGGGCACTGCATGTTACCTGGTCAACAGATCACCCTCATCAGTGTTGGATGACAAGACTCCACAAGAGGTATGGACTGGTAAGGAACCTTCTCTCACACATCTTGAGGTATTTGGATGTGATGCATATGTTCATGTTCCAAAGGAAAATAGGAGTAAGCTATATAAGAAGGTTGAAAAGTGTATCTTTATTGGATATAAAGATGGTGTCAAAGGTTATAAGCTTTGGAACCCAGAAACTAAGAAGGTAGTGTATAGCCGAAATGTGGTATTTAGAGAAATGAAGGATGTTGTTAAACAGGAAGTCCTACCAAGTAAGGAAGAACCAGAGAAAATTGAGTTTGATTTAAACAATGATGAGTCAGACTCTACAAAAGAACATGAATCAGAGGAAGAAGATCCTCATACTCTAGTATTGAGGAGATCGGTTCGAGAAAGAAGGATACTGGAAAGGTATACCCCATCTAATTTCCATTCAAATTTTGCTTTGTCTATTACTGATGACGATCCTAGAACTGTCAGGGAGGCAGTGGATTCAGAGGATGGAAATCTCTGGAAAAGGGCCATGGATGAAGAAATGGCATCTTTGGATAAGAATGAGGCTTGGGATATAGTGGAATTGTTGACTGGAAGAAATCCCATTGGCAGAAAATGGGTATTTAAAAAGAAGATGAATGCAGAAGGAAAAGTGGAGAAATACAAAGCTCGGTTAGTAGCAAAAGGTTATTCCCAGGTTGAGGGAATTGATTTTCGTGAGATTTTTTCTCCTATTGCCAAGTTAACCTCTATAATATTTTTGTTATCTATTGTTGTTGCATTTGATTTTGAAGTAGAATGGATGGATGTGAAGACAACATTCCTACATGGGGATCTGGAAGAAGAAATCTATATGAAGCAACCAGAAGGTTATGTTGTGAAGGAAAAGAAGGAGCTGGTATGCAAGCTGAAAAAGTCCCTGTATGGTTTAAAAAAATCACCAAGGATGTGGTATCAAAAATTTGATACTTATATGCTGGGAATTGGCTTCNGCTGGGAATTGGCTTCACAAGAAGAAAAGAGGATCACTGTGTGTATTTTAAATTAATTGGTGATCATTTGATTTATTTGGTCGTGTATGTGGATGACATGTTGTTGATAGGAAACAACGAGATTATCCAGGATGTGAAAACTCAGTTGTCCTCTAAATTTGACATGAAGGATCTTGGTGCTTCAAATTTAATTTTGGGCATAGAAATTAAAAGAGATTGGAAAAAGAGGAAACTCTAGTTAAATCAGAGAATACATGTCGAGACAATATTGTAGAGATTTAATATGCAAGAATGTAAACCGGTCAAGGTTCCTATTCCTGTTGGGGTAAATTTATCTTCGGATCAGTGCCCCAAGACACATGAAGAGGAGGAGGACATGTCTCATGTTCCATATGCGAGTGCAGTTGGAATTTTGATGTATGCAATGGTTTATACTAGACCGAACATTGTACAACAATAAAAAGGGTTTTTAGGGATTTGCGTGGCACTTCTAGATATGGATTATGCTACAAAGGAAGACTAGGATTGATAGAGTGGTGGATGTATATGGCTTTGTGGATGAAAACTGGGTTGGAGATCTAGATCATAGGAGATCTACAAGTGGGTATGTGTTTAACTTGTTTGGAGGAGCAATAAGTTGGATGAGAAAAAGACAGGTTGTAGTGGCACTTTCAACTACAGAAGTTGAATACATGGCAGCCACTCATGCAAGTAATCAAGCAGTGTGGTTACAAAGATTGTTTTCAGGTATTGGATTGGTACAACAAGCTGTAAGGATAGATTGTGAGAGTCAGAGTGCAATTTTTTCTGGTGAAGAACCTGACTTATCATTCAAAGACAAAGTATATTGATATTCAATATCACTTTGTGAGAGACATGATTGAAGAAAATAAAGCATTGTTGATGAAGGTGAACACTTTGAAGAATGTTGCAGATTCATTAAAAAAATCTGTGAGCACTGAGAAGTTCTCTTGGTGTATATGATCCATGGGCATTGCTGCCTTGGATTGTTGACTATGTAACCCTGTAACCCCCTATATGCAAAGAAAACAACAAGTGGGAGAATGTTGGGTATGTGTTATATTCTTTGCATGAGTATTAGTGTTTGCATTGCATTAGGTGATATTCCCCCATGGGGGGGTTCGGGGGTAGTGCCCCCGATATTTTTTTTTGCCTCGGGAAACATGTCACATATTTAGGTGGTTTTTTGGCACATGGTTTCTTTGCTGATGGTTTTCTATTTCTGGTTAAGGAATTAGGTTTGTTGACTAATCCGGGTCATTGGGTTAGGGTTTTGGATGTCGTTGGCTCCTATATGTATATTGTATTGTAAACAATGTATCACTATGAATGAATATAGAATATGTTGGTTTTCCTGGTTTGGGTTTCCAGGGGAAAAATCTCTATGTAATGTTTGTATTTTTCATTGTATCTTTTCTGTTCTTTTACTAAAAATCAGTTTGCAGTAAATATTGTACAACGTTAAAATCTACAGAGTAGAGAAGGGTCACACTTCCGAGGGTGGGACAGACATGTGGGGAATGAGATATTGTAGGCTAGTTGCAACAGTTGGGAACCTTGGACTAAGAAATTATGCATATTATCATACCTTAGATTGGCTTAGGACTCCCTTTGCCTTGGTAGAGTTTAGCCCCAGCTCGGGGGTGACCCACTGCTGAGATTATGAGGTGTGGTATATGGATGGGAGGAATGTGGAAGGTTTGCATGCAATTGGTGTTTATTTCATGAGATAAGTGTCTTTCATGTGCTTATTTTATTTATTGTGTGTATAATTATGGTTCTTTTGTTATGGAATCTCTGTGATAATTGTGTTTATAAATTATTATTCTTATTCTGCTTAACTCTGTTCATATGTAGAACATTTTAGTAATTTAATGGTATTAAAAATCAGATATTTGGAGGTGTAATTTCCCAGCTTAGGGCTGGGGATGTTACAAAGGAGTATCAAAGCATTTTGAAATGTGGTTATGGGGGATGTTACAATGTGGTATCAGAGCGACAAAATTTTTCAGATGTGTGGCATGTCCTAGCTGGGAGGCTGGGGACATTACAGATGAAGTACCTTGATTTTTCCTTCTCATGTACTTGCTAAAAAGAACCCCAACAACATTATCAAATTTTAGCACGCTTCCCTTCTTGTTAGAACCAGATCGAGAACTTGAGTTGGATACCATGTCGATAATAGCCATAAAAACGCCTTCCCAACTATCAAGGAATGAACACAAAAACAAGATAGCCTTGATCTCATCTTCCAATGGGATGCTTACTGAAAATCACTAATTGGTCAAGGTCTTCAACTCATTCAGGTGATTTGTGATCATACTGCCTTCCTGCATATTTAAATTGAACAATTTCTTCATAAAAAATAATGTGTTCAATGTAGAGGGCATCTCATACATGTATGATAGATGACCCGACAATCCATTTGCTATCTTTTATGTTGAGACATTGAACAAGAAATTGCTCAATAAAGAGAGAATGATCATAGATACTGCCTTTTGATCAAGTTTGTCCCAGTCTTCATCTACAATCTTTAGAAATAATAGAAAAGACCAATATATTGCAGCACACTAAAAAAAAATGAAGCAATAAAAAACAACACACATAGAGACATAAAAAATTAATGTGGTTCACCTACTACATATGGCTACATCTATGGATTTTCTCTAGACCCTTCTTGAATCGTAGGTGTTTTAATCATTACAAGAGGAAAATCATTACAAGAGGACTATACAAGCAACCCCATATATAGGTGATCTCATAGTCCTAAACCATCAAGTGGTATTGGAATATACAATGGGCATAAAACCACCCATTCCCAATAACGAAGTTGTAACCAACACATATCTTTACAGCTAAATAATCTAAAAATAGATTATGTTACAAAGCTAGTCATAAAATAATCATAGAAATTATAACCACCCTCTAAATTGGGATTCACATACTAGAACCTCCTCTCATGTATTTGAATCGTTGCCTCATGCTCTCCAAGGATAATTTTCATGTAACTCACATGCAATTCTCTTACGGGCTTCAATGTGCTACTCTTGGAATGAGATGGGTCTCCAACATCCCTAAGGCTCCCTCACTGCCTACACCACTATGTTACAAAACCTAATATATCCATCGGGAAGACACCCCAAGTTAAAATGCCCTTAGAAAAGAACTTGTAGCACTACAGATGAGTTTCTAGTAGTGTCTAAGAATGAAGGGATTTTTGAAAGAATCGAAGCTACATACCTCATATTGGAAAATTCATGTGGGTTTCCACGACTTGAGTGATGACTAGTGCTACTTCATTTCCAAATAAATGTACCTACGACGTACAATCCAGTAAGGAATTACAAAAATAGAAATCAATGTTGTCGGATCAAAAGCAGAAGATGATGAAGTCATGGATCAACTGCAAGAGATGACGAGGTAATACATCATTACATTTTCCACTATATATGAATTTTGGAATCATCCTTACTCATGCATGTTATTGAAAAGCTACTCCAAGAAATTGACTAAGGACTATCAGGGGACGATACTACAGCTTCCCTAAAGCTTAACTTCCATTTCATATTGGGTGGATGTGTTCACTATGGACCTGGCTTATTTGGTCAGAATCCATGAAACAATGCAACAGGGACAAGAGTTGGGCCTAGATTCTCTCGAGAACTCTGGTACAGTGTTTCCTAGATTTTGACATATTTTCACATCTTTGTATCAAATGAACATGAATTGTGGTAGAACGAAGCCCTGTTTTTAAATTTATGGCTTGTTTAGAACCATTCCAAATGTGATTTGTGGTGGCCCTAATTTTGAAATCCATGGCTCTAGATAGAAACAACCTTATAGGTACAATATACAAAATAAGTAGGACAACTCAAAATTAGGAACAACCTTATAGATACAATACACAAAATAAGTAGGACACCTCGAAATTTTGAATAAGTTTATTATGAAGTGAAATTTTTTCAGTGGAAAAATGAGTTGGGAGAGTTAACAATAAATTTGGAGGAGTTTTTCAATGTCAAGTTACAGTCAACTTAAATTGTACAGAGTGTTAACATATATATATTTCCAGGTTAGAGTTTTTACTTGTGGGAATTGAACCTAGGTGGGGAGGATAATAATCATTTCTTCCACACACACACACACCGATAT
>SNQJ01S0006575.1:42908-56555 GCA_010110895.2 Picea sitchensis | reverse complement strand
TATATATATATATATATATAGATAGATAGATAGATAGATAGATAGATAGATAGATAGATAGATAGATAGATAGATATATTCCAGATTAAAGTTTTTACTTATGAGAATTGAACCTAGGTGAGAAGGAATCACCCTAACTAAACCTAATTAATAGATTCCTTACTTATATAGTACTATCAATATTTTATTTATACATGAATACAACAAATACTTAAAAAAAGATATTTCTTAAGAAAAAACAATCCAATTATCTTTATGGGGTTGGGATAGTGTAATACTTTCACTATGCCTTGAATCCGCAATGCCAATGAATATAACAATAACATGCATAACAAAAAATTCATGTTGTTTTGCATATGTTTACATATATGTTTACACAATTCTCCTATAAGTGGCTTTCTCAAAAATTGAATGAAATCCAGTTGTCACTGTCTCCAACCACTAGGGTAAACAAAATCAAAGTAAATTGTTAACTCCTGAAAGCCAAGAACCAAGAAGCGAGCAAGTTGCTTTTGAACTCAAATCTTTAAATCCACTCCTAAAGGACATCTGGCATAGTTCAGCTCGAAGCTGAGATTTTAACCTTTGTAGCTAAATTGAAGTTTTCTTTGAAAATCTATATGACCATGAAATGTTTATCTCTATAGATCAACCAATCAGAGCATAGTTTCAATATCCAACCATAAGTAGTGAGAGGATAGAAATATGCAACCAACTATTATTAAAGGGTTTAAGAAGTAATCTCTCCACTCTTGATAGACGATTTTTCAAATCTCAATATGGAATCAATTTCCAGGCATGCATAGAAGAATTTGATCCCACCGTGCTTCTGGCGTGTGCATTATAAGAAGAAAATCTCGTCAGATTCAATTCTAGCATTACTCGTGTTTGTTCTTAAATTGCTCCTCCATTGGTAGGCCCCTCAACTTGTTTTCTATGGTCATTTCAAGCAATGTAGAAGCAAGTGAAGGAACTGCTTATTGAATCGTTCAAGCGTTGTAGATGCAAGTGAAGGAAGTGATTATTGAATTGTGCATTAGTGAAGCTACAAAGTTTTTTTTAGTGTGGTGTAAACGTATCACCCTAGTACCAAACAATGAACACATGCACAAAGTGTCATAGCTTGTATTCTTTGCTTTCCAACTACTTAATCATTTGGGAACATGAGAAAGCACATGGCCATACAAATCTAGTCTGTGAGTAATAAGCAACCTGCTATGAGTAGTATATACATAATTGGATCACCTTAATATATACATCAAGATATATCCCATGATATATATACCACTTAACAAAGCAGTGAATGTTGTGTAGTAAGTTGAATATTGCAAGACAATCTAATCAATGTCACTCAAGCTCAGTTACAAAAGTTCACAAGGTGTTGGCATTCGCACAACACTAATGGGAGGTAAATTTAAAACGATATGCAATGCTTCTTTTACGTCAGTTTCTAATGCAATAAAAAGGAGGAGAATCTAGAAGTAAAAGCAATGTCATACATTTAAAAAAAGTTGATTGGTTATCATTCTCTACCAAAAGAATCTAGGCATTTTGGTACTCTTGATATCAAAGTCCATAACAAGATTATGCACTTTATACTTTATTTAGGTTGGAAATATTTACTTAGCATAGCAAGATCTAGTTGTTAGGATTAGTTATGAGTTAATTAGTTGGTGAATAGTGATAATGAATTTAAATATTAATAATCATTACATATAATATTCAATAAAAATATGTTTTTTAAGAATAAAATAAATTTTATATTTTTTCCTAATGAATTTTATATTATATTTTAGTTTTCAAATTTATAAAAATTAATTAAGTGAATAAAAAATAATAATATTAGAATATAATGATTTAAATAAAAATGTTACTATTGCTTGCCCCAATTTATATCATTAATTTTCTTATTACTTGTATATCTATTCATCCAGGCTTTACACTTGATTTATACTCATTTAAGGTTGTCTGGGAGGCTATCTCACTTTATTGGATTTCAAAAGAGATTTTAGAAAAGCTAAGGATACTCAATTTTCATTTTCTTTCATCAAGAAATTTAGAAAAGAAGAACATCCATGAATAGATGTGAAAAGATTGATTGTTCCAAATTGTATAGGAGGGTGGCTTTTGCACCCAATAGAATTTGGAGATTAATCAAAGAGGAGGGATTGTGGGTTCAAAGTGTTCATCAAAAGTACATTTCTCTTGAGTCTCTAGAGGACTGGATCCAAAGACCTTTAGAAATTTACATAATAATGTTTTAGTGATGTGGAAAGTTGTTGTATTGGTTTTTGCCTTAGTTAGTGAGGGTTTGGTTTGGAAAGTTGGGGATGGAACAAAGGTAAGACTCGGGGAGAACCTTGGGTTTGGAATAGTGTGGATCATAAGCTTCTTGAGTTGACGATTCAAACCTTAAAGGATAGAGGTTTATTTAATCTTTCTCAAAATGTAGATATAGCTTTCACAAATAATTGGCATTAAGAGTGTCTCTTAGTTGATTATATGTGTTTTAGAGGGGAAGAGGCATAGGTCAAATGTTCCTTTATTACTCAGATGAATTCAATCCATGTAAGGATTCAGGAGAAATAATATTTGTTGTTTTGGGTTAAAACTCCTTTAGGTGTTTTTACTCTAAAAGAGGGTTATATTTCCTTAAGCGGAGGAGGGAATAGAGAGAGATTGTTTGGTGGTGGAAGGGTGTCTGGAAATTCCATTTCCTTGAAAAATCAATTTTTTTTATGTGTCTCCTCCCAAATAATAAATCTCTAATGTGGGATAACCTTCAAAAACAAAATAGATCGAGGCAATGGAGGTGCTCCCTCTATAAGTGTTGTGATGAGACTAATTCTCATATGGTAATGGAGTGCTCCTATACCGAACAAGTTTGGTGGGAAATAGAAGCTCTAATAGGTTGATAAGATGTGTGGTCTCTAAGTGAAATGGAGGAAGGTTAGGAATTGGTGTGAATCCCATGGTAAAATATTATAGGTATTTTCCCTTGATTCTCTCTTGAGGTGTCTAGCTAACTAGGAGTGCTCTTGCACTTACTTTGATGGATAGGGTTGTTCACTGAGAGATGAGGACTCATGGGGTAGGTTGAGTTCTCTTCATAAATGGATATCATTGTCTAAAGTTTATAAATGTTGTTAGGCTTGGCACCAACAATTATGTATAATTAAAGGCTCTTAAGTGGATGTTATTGTTAGTTGGTGAAAAGGGGGTTGAGATATTTGGGGATTTGATGCTTGTGATTAAATAGATGAAGGTTGAACAAAATTGCCAAAACTTTCTTTTTCTTCTTTTCTCGAGGAGGTTCTTGGGACCTATAATTACACCAATGGGAATTCTTTTTTTGGAAATAGGATCGAGGGTGCAAGATTGGACAGTGGAATTACATACAATGGTCATGTCTTTTTTTAATCTCTATTGTTCAGTAATTAAAAATTTAATTTTTCAACTGTTAATTATGGAATTAGAGATATCTGTATGGTTGGAAGATGAGAAATGCCTAGTTGGTAGATGATAAATGTCTCTTTGGATTGTGAATGCTAAGAGTTGGAAAATGAAAAAGGTCTCTATGGATGGTGATCCCTATCAGCATTCACCATCCACTGCTAATGGATGCACTAGTATACATAACACTCTGTAATTAAATCATATCTACAAGGAGATGAATTCTAAGACATGTTCTTTGTCAAAGGCTAGGGTTAATATGGTCACTAGTCAATGGCATATTGTGGAGATTACAGATGGACTTGGTGTTTATTACCATCCTCCTTTACATGATGTTCTCCCACATCGTTCTAGGTTGTTTTTTGAAGGTTTCCCAGTTTGGGATGCTAGTTTACTTTGGTGGACTTTTGTGTAAAATTATACATGATTTGTCACATGAAGAAATTAGTGGAATGTTGTTTTTTTTTCTTTTGAACCTGGGAATTTTGAATAGAGTTGTTTGTATCTTTTCAACTTGATTATGTGAAATTTCTTATATAATTTTGAAATGAGTGGAACAAAATGAAGGTACAACACTCTTTTTTGGAGACATGCTAATTCTGTACAAAACTATATGTAAATTGTTACACGTCAAAATTCATCACTTTGATAATGTCGCATTCTCATTGTAGCAAGTGTCGCAAGTGTCGTACTTTGGTCACATGTGTCATAAATGTCACATTTTCGTTCTACGTGTGTCACATTGTGAAAGACACCATGAAAACACTTGATACATACTCTAGAACATGTTAGAAGAAGAAGCCACATCATTTGACAGATGAAACAAAGTGTTTTGCTATGAGAATTGGTCATCTTGACAAATTTTTGGAATATCAACGCTCCCCTGCTCATATAAAGGAAGTGCTAGAACTCTTGTCTATCTATTAGGGAGCGTTGTAGCACTCTATTGCCCATTGTAAAGGAGCGTTGATTGGTTCAAAAAATCATGGGAAGGAATCCCCCTTTTCTCTGAGGATAGCTAGGGATGATTCGAGTTGGTTTGGCTCAAATATAACCCTCAGGCTGCATCTAATGGAGATGCCACAACTGATGGAGTCACATCCTCAACTAATACCAAATATAAGCAAGGTGGTTGGGCCTCCCAAAGCCTATAAATGGAGGCATTCTCATGGTGAACAGAGAGGAAAATAATCAGCAAAAGCATTGTTATTTTGATCGTGGATATTTCAAGCAAGGGGTTGGACGAGGAGGATTTTGAGAAGCTATTGCAATACCATCCATGATTGTAAGTGTCTTTTTTAAGTTCTCATCAATATACTTGGCCTATTCCCTTCTAGTTTGTGTATCTTACATATGCCTGTCTATTATAGATGAATTTTTTTAATCCAATATGGTAGCATAGGAGTTTCCTTGTTTCTCTTTGTTGTTTGTGGTTTTGCAGGTATCAAGTTGTGTGAAAGAGTTTGTACATCAAGCTCGAATTGGAGCAGTGAGGAAAAACACCGGAAATAGGTACGATCACCTTTTTATCCTTCTCTCTTTTTGGCTAGTTAGACAAATCTCAAAGGGATTTTAGTGTCCATTTGTATCTTTTTGTCTTGGTATTAGGGGCTAGAATCCAAGGGGATATTCATCTGTCCGCAGGGGAATTATTCCATAATGAAAATTGGAGACTCCACTGGGGACATAAGCTTTCAGTTTTTCTTTTTTCCTTGGTTTGTCTTTTCCTTTTGCCTATCTTCAGATCCCTTTTTCTGATTTGATCCATCCATACATCTGTTATCTTTGCTAAAGTTTTCTTACAGAGTCTTTGATTGAATTTTCCCAAGTTTTTGAATTTACAGGGTTTTTCCAAAAAAAATCTCAGAATTCGCACCCTCTCCAGTTACAGTTAGAGCATTGATAGATTAATAATCACTCCCCAGAGTGTATTAGGGAGCGTTGTAGCACTATGGTGTTGTTACTACTAGAGCGTCGATTTTTCTTGCCTTGAAAAATTGTTGATTGTTGTTTGTTGGGTGTAGTTCTTTGGTCTTTCTCTCTAGCTCAGATCCTGTTCTATCATATCATATCTTCTGTTTGGCTTACAACTTGATTCATTTCACTCTTTTAGTTTTGATTGGGT
Organism: Picea sitchensis; assembly: GCA_010110895.2. Taxonomy (NCBI): domain Eukaryota; kingdom Viridiplantae; phylum Streptophyta; class Pinopsida; order Pinales; family Pinaceae; genus Picea; species Picea sitchensis. The sequence continues at coordinate 50,977 of SNQJ01S0006575.1, read as the reverse complement.
TTTGTGTTGTCTTTCCCTGTCGCAAAAATGACCTTTTTTCCTCAAACTTCGGTTTTTTTTGCTGCTCTTGTCATTCATTTGATTGATTAGAGATTGTTATAAGGAAACTCATTGATATCAATATTGTTCACTTGGTCTTTGATCCTTACTCATTTCCAAAATATTTTTAAGTGTCCTTCTTTGTTTTTGGTGTTTTTCTTTGAATAGGACTTTCTTTTAGTCTCTTATCGACTACTGAGAGTGTCGTCATTTGTGTGCTTTTGCTTCCTATTTTCCAAAGTTGCGATAGTGAAGTCATTTTTCATTATTAGTGAAACAAGAAGCATTAGACGAATTATTCAATTCATATTTACAATAAAACAAAGGGATACTTTTTGCATTCGTTTTTGGATATCAGAAATGATTTCTTTACAAATTAGCACTTAATTGGATTCTTGTTGAAAACAAATTGCATGGAATTTTTTCATTCTTGTGTTTGTTAGTGAAAGAAAGAAACTATTTTCTTTCCCATAGATAGAATTTCATTGAAAGAAAACTTTTCATATCATTCTTTTACTTCTTTGGGATTCGATTCGCAACATCATTAGTTTCACTCTCATTCACCTTTGCGTAAAGAACAACCACTAAAATCAAGGCTAATTAAAATCAATCTAGAAACTTTTTATTTTTAAGATCTTTATACCAACAATAGACTAGGACTAGCACTTTGGAGCAGGCTGTGAGAATAACTCTCCAAACGATTCAAGAAAAAATCAGAATCTTGCGATAGGGAGAGTAAATCCAATTTTTTTATAAGCATGGCTGGGATCCCCCTATCACACAAGGGTTACACACGAGGTCATGTTCGGGAGAGAAATGGATATTATCCCTCCAAGGCTTAACCATTCGTAGTGGTTAGATCATATATTGGGGGTTCTTCTTGAGGTTCAACTGTCTTCATTTGGTCTTGGAGCTTCGTGAATTCTGAATCCATTCTGGGTTGTCTAGAGTTTTACCAGTCCACTTGTCCTCAGTTCTCTTGAAATATTATGGGCTTGATATCCTGCCCATACATTTGAAATTGAATGTCAACTATTATTTCCCAAAGACTGACTGCGAGTTGGTATCCTTAGTATCCACAATCTTTAGGGTCCTTACACAAGGTGACGGTGAAGGGAAGTCTTCATTGTGCCTAGAACAAACATTGGTCAAACTTACTCAGGCTCCTTAGAGGGTAACCCATGGGTAAAGCCGTGAGGAATCTTGCACCAAGGTGTAAGTCCGTTAAGCAGGTCTCCAACATAATTGATCCACCCACCCATATCCTAGCCCCTTCTCACTTTGATCACGCAATGTTGGATTTCATCACCAACTAGTACGTTCATTGAGAGAAGGTATTGTTTTTTTTTTGGTTTTCTAGAGTTTTAGTGAGTGTTGTTTATTTACTTGATTGTCTTTCAAAATTGAGACTGTGGATGATAAAGGTATTCACAGATCACGTAGGATGCAATGGTTTCCTCCAGAAGGCTACAAACCCTTACCTCCTAACTCACTCGAAGACATTTATCGTGAAGAGGTTGAGAACCATTCAGATGTTGGGAGTGTTGCTACTCCTTTGTTAGCAAATCCCGAGAGAGCCTTGGTTACAGTTGAGGAAGGTGACCTTCCTATTAACCCGGATTTGCAAGTTCCTCTCGAGCCACTCCTTGTTCGTTTGGACTCCTCCGGTAACATTATAGAAGAAGATTACTCTCGCCTACCGTCAAGGCTATATACTGAGTCAAATATGGACTCCACACAACCAAATTTTAATGTCGAGTACACGACCCCTGTCCGTTCTGCTGAAATGGTAAATACACAACAAAATCTTGTTTGTTCTATATGGAGAACTCCATCAGGACGTGATCTTTATGAAAAATTCAGTTTTAGCCAACCACCTTTTGACCCTCTTACCTCTGTTGGTGCCGAGGCAAGACTGTCAGGTCAGACTATCGACCGTCCCATCGAACAAGTAGTTAATAATTCTACCACCTCATTACAAGTTCAAAGTAACATCGAAGTCGTGTTGCCTAGTCATGTGAAAAGTACCTTGACAGTTACTCCTACCATACCATTTCAACCCATAGTTCCTTATATACCACAGAACCCTATTGGGACACCTATGCATCATGGAATACAGAACCACTGTAGCCATAGCCAACTTTTTGAGATGCGAATATTGGAAATCGGGACTGGATAGACTCTTACTTAGATAGTAGATAACATGTTTGTCGTCGTAGTTATCCTCTTGTACTAACACCATATAAATAGTGGAAGTAGAGGCAGCCAAATAAAGGATATGATCTTTTGCATAATTTGGTGGGTGCAAAAGAGGCGTGTTTGTTAAGGCATGCTTAAGGGCATCGAAGGAGCGTTGAGTAGTTTCATCCCATATGAAAGGGGTATCTTCTGCAACAATCTCATAATTCCTTTAGTGAGTTCATCATAATTACAAAAGAAACAATGAAGAAAATTTGCCTTCCCTTGCAAACTTTGTAGTTGATTGAGGTTGTTGGGAGGAGGTAAAGCTAGAATGGCTTTGAATTTTCAGGGATCCACCCTAATCCCATATTTGGAGACTATGAAGCTGAAGAGGCGTCCTGATTTGATGATGTAAATACACTTATGGGGGTTCAAAAGTATGTGGTAAAACCGACATCGAAGAAAAATGGCTCATAGGTGACCAATGTGGTCTCGTCGATGAGACGAGTGAGCGAGTAAGTCATCAAGGTAAGGTTCAACAATATGTTTGATATCATGGAATACATATGACATGGCCCACCAAAAAGTAGCTCCAGCATTTTTAAGACCAAAAGGTAGTTTCTGATAAGCGAACATCCCCCAAGGGCATATGAAGGTTGTTTTATGTTGATCAGCTGGTAGAATATCTATCTGGTTGTATATGAAAAATCCATCCATGAACGAAAAAATGACACTGCCAGCACAATTATCGATAATTTGGTCGATGAAGGGTGTAGGGTAATTGTCTTTAGGACAAGCCTTATTAAAATCCCTATAATCAACACAAACATGAATGGTCCCTTGTTTCTTAGTGACTAGAACGATGTTGGAAACCCATTTGGTCAAAGGGATAGAATAAATAAAACTAGACTTCAACAGTTTTTCGACCTCTACCTTTATGGTCGCGGTTTTCTTAGGATAAACCAGGCAAAGTTTTTGTCTTACAGTTTTAACGCCTGGGTAAGTTTTTATATCATGCATAACGATCAATGGATCGATCCCTGTCATCTCTTTGTAACTCCAAGTGAAGATATCACAGAATTCTTTTAACAAAGCGGTATGACTTTTCATTTCTTTTGGTGAACAATTTTTAACTAGATGAACATTTTCCACAATACCTTCTTTGATCGATATGTCAATAGTAATCGTAGAAGAGATGTTTCCCAAATTCCCCTCGAAGATGGTATCCTGAGTGAGTATTGGAGATTGGGGACAGTCAACGATATCACTAGGAAATATAGAGGATATATCTTTCTCAATGTCATCCAAACTCGGAAGAAAGGACCAACGATGGTGGTTGTCATCCCACGGTGTCTCCTTGATGTTAAGCATTTCCATAATAGATTCATCTGATGGAAAACTCTAGAGGATATAATTGAGAGTAGAGGATAGGGGTGTTAACCAAGAGGTTAACGAGTATGTTGTAGATGATAGAAGATGTTGTTCATCTGGTGAAGAAGAGGTAGACTGGATGGCATCGTATGCAACCTCTATAGAACTAAGTGGCATGGTATCACCTAGTGCATCAAATTCTAAAGGACTAGGCACAATCCATGGATCAGATGATTCATAGGATTGATGTGCCATAGTCAATATCATATTTATCATGGAGATATGTGTTGAAGTGGGAGGAAGCGGTGCAGGAAAAGTACTCATAAGTGAAGAGTCTTTTAAAAAACCTACTCCAACAATTTGGTAAGTAATCTTTGAATCTCCCAAAAAAGGAATGTTGTTGGTTGTGGGAGTGCGAGTGTCAAGGGTGTAGTAATCTAACTGATCAATGGTCACAATTTTACCTTGATGGGGAAACTGACACATAGAAACACTAATGAAGCGACGACGGTCATGGAATAAAACCAACTTCTTCCTAACAACAAGTTGTAATCGATGGGAGCATCGCCTACCTCAACATCTATTGAGACAGTCTTACCTCCCAATTGAACAACTAAGGACTCTAAAAGTCCATGAGGACGGAATCCTCTTCCATCGAATGCTCGTAACATAGTAGGGGATTGATTAAGGCTAGGCGATTTCAATCATTTCCAACAAGCCAATGACATGACACATGTGGAAGATCCCTCATATAAGAGCGTGCGATGAATATGTTGATTGTGGACGAAAGAATCAATCTGGAAAGCAAGCTGGTGAAAGAGTTACGATTTAAAATTATCGAGGTTAAACGTGATATTATTAGATGACTCGTGATCTATTGGTTCGATGGCTGCCAAGAGAGTCCTATGTTTATTAGGGAAATGTTGTAGAACTTCGAGAGTGGACATAGCACATGGTTCTTGAGCCAAATCTTCAACGATGTTGTAGTTTTGAGCAGCACGTGAACTAGGATTAAAAGTTGACTTTTGAATTGTAGTCTTGGGTGGATGTAAGATAGAGTTGAAGGTATTTTTCTCAATCTGGAGTGGCCCAGATGGAGGAGTAACGGTGGTGGATGGTGGGTCTGATGTAGTACCATTAGTTATCTTTTCTTTATCAGGTTTAGTCGGAGTGTCATATGCTATAGTACGAGTGGCTAAATCTATCCCATTAAACATGTAAATGTGCGCACTCGATGAAGCTTCCTCACTATGAGGATGATTTGGATTGCCTCCTACCGGAGGGGCAGGGGCTTGCACAACCAGTGACTGTTGTTGTGGAAAAGGTTGTGTCAACACAGCGGGTTGGGAATTTCCTTTAAAAAAAATTCCAATTTCATCATGATGAGAACAATCTCGTGTGTAGTGATCGCCACCACAAATGAGACATGGAAATTTAGATTTTTGTTGTTGTTGTTTCTCAGTAGCAGGTGGTTGAGTTGGTGTTTTTGGATTATCATTTTGGTTATTTTTTTTCTTTGGTTTATTTTTCGTTTTCTTCTTCCCCCTGACTATTATGGAGAAACAGATTGAACTACATTCACCTCAGATATTTGAGTCGAGGTGGAGGTGGACGAGACTAAATTCGAAATGGTAGTGGGGGCAGTAACTGAGTGGTTAGCCATGCCGGTCAACGATGAGCTGGATTGGGTTTTGATGGAACTGATAACTCCATCTGCGTGAGATGTGGAGGATGGTTTTGATGGATTGGTTGATGTGCAGGGAGCATTTGGAATCAATCCATACAAAGTATTGGATTGGGAATAAACCAAGTCTAGATACTGGGCACGAGCGATGGCTTCCTCTTCGGTGATGACACCACCCATGGCTACGTCATGGGAAATTGGAGGTAAAAGATATTTAGTGAACCATTCAGCCAGTAATTGGTCAGAAATGATTTCTTTGATCAACCGATGTTGGCATCTCCACTCATGAATATGATCAGAGATATGTATGGAGTTGGTTTGACGAAGGGAGGTTAAGATTTTTGTACCAGTCTCATAACGGATGGGTAATTGAAAGTGCGTGAGAAAATCCATGGAAAGGGAATTAAAATATTGAAAAGTACCACATTGGAGCTCAATGTACCATTTGGATGTTGAGCCTGTAAGTGTGCTCTAGAAAATACATAACCAGAAAGAATCATCCATAAGTGACTTTGATGAACACTATAGATGAAAAGTCATAACATGGTTGTTAGGGTCTTCGCCAGTTTTACATTCAAATTTCGGGATGTCGGAAGGTAATTTAGCAGGAATAACTAGCTAGAAAGAAGAATGTAATATGGGATCATTTGTCAATATTTATAGATCTGGTAGATCTAGAGTGGCTAAGAACGGTAGTTATCGATGGAACTAAGGATGATACTGGTGTGGCATGGAGACACTAGTAGGTTCATAAACTGGTTGAGGTGGATAGTTGTAGCCAGCAGGCCCTCCCATGTACTATTGTTGTTGACCAGTATAGGTAGGATTCATTTGTTGAGGAACGTTCATGAAAGGAGAAGGGAAACCCGTTTGGACTTGGGGAGCATAACCAGTGTAACCCATGGGAGGATAGTTCGCTTTATTATCTTGAGATGGATAACCAGGCTACCCTTGAGGAGGGTAACTAGGTTATCCTTGAAAAGGGTAAGTATTTAGCCCTTGGGGAGGATAAGATTGTTGGCCTTGAGGACCCCAAGTGGGATTTGGGACCCCTGGGAAAGGCTTTCTGGAATGTAATCCAGAAGGATTTGGATTCGGTATTCCTCCTTGTAGGTTTGGGTATGATGGCCCTCCCTAATATGGTTGATGAAACATACCTCCTTGGGGTGGTCCCCAGGATTGTGAGGGGTTTCCTATGAAAGAAGGTTGTCCCCCTACCATTGATTTTTCCATTACATTCTATTACACACTACCACGGTCATTGTAGACATGAAACCCATGTACCATATCTTGAATCGTCAAGTACTTGGGGGAAAATATTCGAAATGGATCGTTATTCTCCAAGAATTTGATCTCGAATTTGCAAATCAAAAGCTAAAAAATTGTTGGTCTTCGCGGAATTGATTTGTGATCTTCCCTATACTGATGAAGATATTGAGCCCAATGATTCTCTTCCCGATGAATCCTTGTTCCTCATTAGTACTTTCGATCCATGGTACAAAGATATTTTTATCTATCTCCAAACCCAATGTTTTCAGCCGAACATCTCAAGTGACGAGCGACGTCGTATTCTCCACCACTCCAAACGCTACCTCATCATCGGTGACACATTGTACCATCGTGGAATTGATGCTGTCATACAATGTTGTTTAACCCATGATGAGGTTGAACGAGTTTTAAATGGCTATCACCTTGGAGCTTGTAGCGGTCATCTTTCTGGGATGGCTACAACCCATAAAATATTACATGTCGGTTATTTTTGGCCTCCTATATTCAAATATTGTATCGAGGCCATTAAAAAATGCTCACCCTATCAAATCTTTCAGAAGAAAGCATGTACCCACCCTTCCCCGCTGCATCTCATTGTCATCGACGACCCCTTTGAAAAATGGCGCATCGATTTTATGCAATGTAAGCCTACCTCAGTCAAGGGGCATGATTATATCATCGTTGTCCTTGATTACTTCACTAAATGGACTGATGAGATTCCTACATTCCTTAATGATGGTCGTACTGCACCACTCTTTTTTTTTAACCACAACATAACTCGATTTGTTTTCCCGTAAGCTATTGTAAATGATCATGGCTCACACTTCCAAAACCAGATGATGGGTGAATTGCACATCAATCTGGGTTTTATCCATGAAAACTCATCCCCCTACTATCCTCGGGAGAATGGACAAGTTGAAGCCATCAACAAAGTCCTGAAGACCATGCTCCAATGCATGGTGGGAACAAACAAAACTTCTTGGCACTTGCAACTCTTCTCCACGCTTTGGACCTATCGAACTTTAGTGAAAACTGCAACTGGATTCACACCATTCCAGTTGGTATATGTTATAGAAGCGGTGTTACCAATCGAATGTGAGATCCCTTCATTGAAACTTATCATAGAAATCCTACCTCACACTTCTTCTGAAGAGGAACAATTGCTATATTTAACCAAGTTGAACAAAACTCATCGTAATGTTGCTCTCATCAATGAGACGTATAAAAAATGAATGAAAAATCAATATGAAAAATCTATTCAACCTCGTGATTTTGCAGAAGGAGATTTGTTCCTAGTTTATGATCAAGATCGTGACGAGCTGGGGGTAGGAAAGTTAGAACCCATGTGGCATAGGCCTTATATCATAAAACGTGTTAAGCCCTAATATTGGCTCATTACCCCTTAATTGGGGCATATTAGATTAGTAATTTTATTTATTACCCCTTAATTGGGGCATATTATATTAGTAATGTTATTTTATTTATGTCGGCTTTAGGCCATTAGTTGTAATTATACCTCCTAGTC
>SNQJ01S0006574.1:252733-265106 GCA_010110895.2 Picea sitchensis | reverse complement strand
AGATCCTTCTAGAAGCGGAAGCTTCTATTAGGTCTTCTTACATCCGCCTTATTCTATTTTATTGAAAGGTCTTATTAATATTGACCTTTATTACATCCGAATACATTAATCTACCTATGTGCGGGTTAGGACCTTAACAACCAGCCTCTTCGTTCTTGATTTCACTTTCCACCATATCCATGCTCATTTTCTCTTTAGGTTCTTCTTCTTCCATGTCCACTACCTGAGAATATGGTGTGATTTTCATTTTCTTGAGAATATTTTTCTGACTACTGGCACCAAGTGCCTCTCAGCTACTCCTCTTATTATAAACACTCACCTTTGGAGATTTAATAATCAATTTTGGGGAAGTTTTTTGTGTCTAGATCTGCTGAGGGGCAAACTCTATTTGTTTTGTATGATCAAGATGCAAAGCAACTTCCATTTTTTCACAAGCTTCCAAGTTTGCCAATCTATCAAATTCTTCAACTTGCTCATGTTTGTAGGGGCTTTGTTTGCTCATCAGTATTCTCTTAGATATGATCTGGTGCGGGTCATATCTCCTCCCTTGTAACTGTGTAAACCCAAATTCACTGAGTTCAGCTTGAATCTGAGGTAAGAAAGACCTAGTATTTACCACAAAGGGGCCTACCATGAAAGGGAATTTTAAGTTAGATGCCTTGTGCATTTTCAGAAAATGCTTTGTCTCTGAAATGATCCTTTGTCTGATGAACTCTAAGGAAAAGAATCTAGGAGTCAAAAATAATGGTAAAAGGTAAGGTCCTTCTTGATAACTGTATACACAAATTACAATAGACTGTAAAAACATCATCCAATCTCCCACCCTATTTTCTGGATTAGGTTGTAAAGAGCTTGTCGACACTTGGTTATGGAAGCAAGCGAAGATCAAGGAAGAAAAGGAAAAACATGAAATACACAGAAGACACAGTGACTGTTACTGGTTCGAAGTGAGTAAAGGAGTAGAAAAGATAGAACGGAGTAAAAGGAAGCAAGACATTGGATGAGGATATTGAGGATGACAGATCAGCAAGGAAGATGGATCGTGGACAACTCAGCAAGTGGAAAAAGCCACTAATGGATGCTTTGGAGCACCATGCGAGAAGGAAGGAAAGATAGGTCGAGGAAGCCCTAAAAATTTGGGTCAAGTTGACCTAGGGTTTTAGACACATAGGGTTTTGGTATCTAGGGTTTTTACACCTAGGTTTTGACCTAAGGTTGTCGGTGAGTGATTGTAATGTATAAATAGAGGTCTAAAGGACCTGGGATGGGTTGTTGTTATTGTTGTTGGTACTAAGTTGATTGAGGATTCATTGTTATTGTGCGATTGAGTGAGTACTATTGTGTGAGAGAGAAGTGTTGAGTGTAGAGCCTTCTGGTATTGTAAGATCTTCAACTGGGTGCGAAGATCGGTCCCGCAGCTGGGTGCACAGGAAGCGGAGAGGTAGAGAGGAGAAGAAAGAAAATATGCTAGTTGAGAGCGCAGACAAGAACTGTATGCTGCATATTAATACATTATAAAGCACATTTATGTGGACGTAGCCCTGGAGAGAGGGTGAACCATGTATATCTTTTGTTGTGTGTGTGATTGATGCTTTGTTCTTTTTCATTTGGTATACTATTATTGCATTATTGTGTTAGATCTGATAGATGGTTCTGTAGAGTAGATCTGAATAGATAAATGATATATAAATGTTGTATTTTTATTGTATTGAATCCACTTGGTATCTCCTTTGGTTGTAGACATATTTGTCCTTCAACCCCCCCCATAGCTACTTCAGGTGAGACTACATCTGCTTCGCAGGTGTTGCCGAAAGGGCCAGTAGTTAGGGCTTGTTGGTGTGCTCTTGGAGATGAACCTTGGGTTTGCCCCTGTGCCAACAAAGGGTTTTGTTACCAAGAAATGAATCTTCTTGAGGGAATGTCAAGTTGGTTTCCATTGAAGACAAAGATTCATAAGTGGATAGAAGACCAAGAAAAGGACTTTGTTGAAGCCCAAAACAAGAACCCTAATATTAGTACAGAGGATTGGTTGGAGGGATATATATTTACTGATATACATGAAATTTTCTTTAGAGGAATCCATCAGGAGCTATAAGAGTGGCTAGATAAGTTAGCAAATACCCAATTTGAGATCAGATCTAGGCCACCTGTAGTTTGGATGTTGGCGTTGATCAAGAATGTCAAGAGAGTCGATAACGTCGTGTCAAGAGCAGTAGACCACTAGTTTGATAGTACCATTGGAGGGTATATCACCGAGTTTGTTGTTGACAGAGTAGAGTCATATAGCCAAGATGAGAGATATTTCTTTAAGGGACCCAGAGGAAAAATTTTACATTTTCTGAAGTTGAGGATCAAGATGCTATTTCATGAGAAGAACATCTTGAAAATACAATAGTTAGACGGATCTGAAAAGGCTAATGTTCAAGAATTCAGACAACAACAATGACACAGAGGCTTGACATACGTGCAGTGGGAGAGCGTTCAGAGAAGTTCATCTTGCGAACCTGTTTAAGCATAACTACGAGGATGAGGGTTTCTACAGTGGAGAAGAGGCAGATCTGATGGATGAGGAGCATTCAGAATCTACTAGTATAGAGGAAACTTGCCGAGAAGAGACAAAAACTTCAGGAACTACGCAGACTATTGAAGTAAGTACCAATACTCTTCCTGTTTTTTCAATAGCCTTAAGTAACCAGAGTAACCTAAGTTACCAGAGCACTGTCACTAGTATTCCATCACATACTTGGTCAGGAAACCTAGGAAGATCTATGGTAGACGAGATGAGGTTACCCACCTTTAGAGGAGATGGATCTGTAGACCCTGAACAACACTGGTTTCTCTGCGAAGCGATGTGGAGTATTAAGAATATCACCAACAAAGTTGTCAAACGAGATCAACTCAACAATACCTTAAGAGATCGCGCATTTAGCTGGTATATGAAATTTGTCCAAGGAGCTACACCTAAATCACTGAATGCTATTAAGACTTCACTAATTGTTGAATTCAAGAAACCTAATTTAGAATCATAGTGCATTACAGAACTAAAATAAATCAAGAAGAGAATAGTTGAACCCATGTGGGAGTTCGATCAGAGATTTAAGACCTTGACGGGCCATCTAAGTTTCCAAATCCTAGATGAGCAGAAAAAGGAATGGTTCATTATTGCCATCTTACCACACATCAGAGTTCCTCTGATGCAACAGAAGATTTATTCGCAGGATGAGGCGCTAGAGATTTCCATGAAGCTATAATCATCCCCTATGGGAGAATCCAGCTCATTTATGAGTCAAATCTTGAGTCAGATAACTAGTTTGTCTCTGCAGGTCGAAGATATGAAGAAAGACAAGGGAAAAGATAAAAGAGAAGACATCTGGTGTGTCAGATTCATATCAGAAGGCCATGACAAGGAACATTGTCCCCTATTCCATGAATACTTGGCCTCTGGAGCTCTTAGCCCCTTGAAACAAGTTACCCTACCCTGGTGCAAGGTATGCAGAAATAGACATCACCCTGGTGAGTGATACTACATGAAAAAATATGTTCAGTCACCCACAAATTTGTATTGCACGTTCTTTAAGTCCATGGGACATGATGATATGGATTGTAGGGCTTACAATATCATGCATGAAAGGTCAAGGGATATATACAAGATCCAAGGTGAAGTACAACAAGAATGAAACACTACGAAGTATAACTCCCCTGGGAGAGGAAACTTCAACCCTCATGGTGGATTTTGAGGAAGAGGAAGAGGAGGCAATATGGGTCGAGGTCGAGGACAAATAATATATTATAATTACGCACAACTAGGACACTTGGCAAGGGACTGTCAGAACCCTTGTACCACTTGCAGCTATTGCAACTCTTTCGAGCATGTTATCGAGGAATGCCCAACATTGCTGGCTAAACTTCAAGAGAAATGGGGACCTCAACAGAACCCCTAGATACAATTGATCAAAGAAGAACCTCGTGGAGCAAACCCTAGAGTCACTCTTATCACTACAGGAGGTGTTTTTACAGGAGAGGATAGAATGACCCAAGGAAAGACTACAAAAGAATTAGGAGTCGGGAAAGTTGCAGAGAAGACACAAAATTTTGATGCAAAGAAAGAAAAACAAATGTTTGAAGAGGCAAGAAGAGAATTTAGGGGAGACCAAGTCTCTTCATTGAAGACACAACCAGAAGTAAGAGAATGTGGAATTCCTCTGGCATTTGACCAGTTTGCTTCACCCAGATATGGAAAAGAGGCAAGTAAACTTGTCAGTTTCTTGTATACATTTATAGAACTGATTAAATATGAGAAAGTTATACAAGAACTGCAAAATTTGGTCAGATATTATGAGATAGGTAGCGTAGATCCTTTATTGAATAAAGTAGTACATCAAATATCCAATAAGAGAAGGAAAAATAAGGAAGTACACCTGAATGCTCAGATTGGAGAGTATGATATAGACTATGTGGTCCTGGACTTAGGGTCGAAGGTCAATGTCATGACAGAGAAAACTTGGGCATTGATGGGAAAACCTAAGTTGATATATTACCTTATCATGCTTAGGATGGCTAATCAACAGGCAATAAGCCGCTTTGGAAGATTGGAACATGTCCCTGTGGACATCGATGGAGTGAGGACGTTTCCAGACTTCGAGGTGATTGAGATAGTTGATGATAATTGTCCTTACCCTACGCTATTAGGAATTAATTGGGATTTCAATAATTCCATTGTAGTTGATTTAAAGAAAATACGAATGACGTTTGAAGGAGATGGCCTTTGGGTCATCGCATCGTTAGATCCCGATGAAGGTCAGCGATACACTGAGCCCATCAGAGAAGAAGATCACACATATGAACTGGAAAACATATACAAATTAATAGCCAAACAACAGGATTACATTAATCCTACGGCGGATGGAAATTTGAGCTGGAAAAGTGACAGTGCATGTTCATCAGATTCAGAAGAAGCACTGGAGAACTGGAAAAAAAAAATGTACGAAGTATCTACAAGGAGATGTGCTAGATTAACCAGAGAAGTACGCTAGATCGACACAACAGTAAGTAACTTACCCACCTTTGATGATCTGAATCCTTTAGAAACCTTCTTGTCGGACTTTGAATAAAGTGTACCAATGCAACAATCCTTGTTGGCAATGGATGAGGCCTTGAAAGCCACACCAGCAAGATGGTGGAGGACACACAAAAACAACATTACAGAATGGGTACAATGTCGTGCTCTAATGATAGCGTGGTTCTTAGCGCCAGTAGATGGATGTGAAGTTAAGTACACAGGTCGAAGTTGCTCGAAAGACCATGTGCGAAGTTGCGAGGAAGCCTAGAGAAATATTCCTCAAGAGCAGTGGTTGCACAAATTCATAAACACGCTGGACACTATCCCTATCAACTGGTACCTTCAAGTAGAACTGTGCCTCATCACTACAGATTGGGAAGGTATGACTCAGAACTTTGTCAATGTCTTTTTATTCGAAAGCCAATATCCTATAGTAGATCAAGCATTACAGATTGTAATACAAATACTATTTGAGGAGGCACCTAGCCTCCCTTTGGAGCAAGAAGAGGATAAATGGACCATGCCTCTCCAGAAACTGCAAGGCTGTTACAAAATCAATGTTGATGAAGACGATGATCCTAGGAAGGTGAACATGAAAAAACAGAAGGCTAGAGAGATGTGGAAGGACTAGGAGTTGAGCTACCATTTATTGGACAACCAATCAAGATCAAGAAAGTCAATATTGGAACAGAGCAAACACCAAAGCTTGCAAATGTTGGAGATTATTGGGATGCTACCACCATTGACAAGATCACCAAGTTACTGCATGAATATCGAGACTTGTTTCCGACCAATTTCACTAATATGAGGGGAATTAAAGGGCCTATGGGAGAGATGAGGATCCCTTTGAAACCAGATGCAAGACCAGTCAAATAGAGACCCTATAGATTGAACCCTAAATATAAGAAGAAGGTGAAGATTGAGCTTGAAGGAATGCTAGAAGCAGGGATTATAGAACCTGTCGAAGAATTAGAATGGATTAGCCCTATGGTGGTAGAAGACAAGAAGACAGGAGAGATCATGATCTACGTAGATCTTAGGAAGCTGAATGATGCATGTTTGCATGACCCCTTCCCTACACCATTCACTGAAAAAGTGTTAGATAATGTAGGAGGTCAGGAAGTATATTATTTTACACATGGATTTTCAAGATACCATCAGATCCAGATTGCCAAGGAAGATCGCTATAAGACCACCTTTTCCACAAAATGGGGATCCTACCAATATACAGTAATGCCATTCGGCTTGAAGAATGCCCCAACCATGTTTTCCAGGGTGGTAGTCAAAGCATTCAATGAGTTCCTACATAAGTTTCTAGAAGCATACTTTGATGATTGGACTATTTTTAGTTTATTGAAAAATCATATCCAATGTTTAAGGCTAATGTTAGAAAAGTGCAAGTAGTGTCAGATTGCCTTAAACCTGAAGAAGTGCATTTTATTTTCACCATTTGGAGTGTTGTTAGGTCATTTTGTATGGAAGCAAGGATTGTTGGTAGATCCATATAAAATTTTCGTCATAGTTGATCTACCCCCTCCTACTTTAGTCAAATAGTTGAACATTGCACTGGGACACACATGATATTACAGGAAGTTCATTAAAGGCTCTTGCCAGATTACAACACCCATGGAGAATCTTTTGAAGAAAGACTGTCAATTTCACTAGACAAAATAATTCCAACAGATGTTTGACACACTGAAACAAAAAATGGTTACTACACCTATTCTGGTTTTCCCAAATTGGAGTAAGGAGTTTCACGTGCATGTCGATGCATATTCTATTTTATTAGGAGCTTTGTTAGCACAACCAGGAACAAGAGACATCGACCACCTGTTAGCATTTGCTAGTAGGAAGCTATCAAAATCTGAGATCAATTACACCACCACTGAAAGAGAAGGGTTAGCCATGGTGTATGCACTGTAGAAGTTCTGCCACTACTTGTTGGGAGGACACTTTAAAATGTTTACTGATCACTCGCACTGATATACCTAGTCAACAAGCCAATGTTGGGGGGAATAATATGCAGATGGCTTCTGCTATTTCAGGAATATGATTTTGAGATCGTAGTTAAGCCAGGGAGAATGAACAAAGGTCCTGACCACTTGTCAAGTTTGGAACATGGAGAAGAGCCTACTAGTTTGGAGGATACAATACCGGATACACAACTGCTAGCCATTAGAAATATTGATGACCACTTCATAGACATTGTCTAGTTCCTGTCAACAGGAATGGCACCGAGTGAATATACAATTACCCAGAAGAAACAACTAGTAGTGCGCGCTGCTGACTTTTCACTTATAGCGAGACAACTATACAAGATGGGACCTGATGAGATACTGAGGAGGTGTTTTATTGAGGTAGAAAGACCATTGATCCTCACTGAAGCTCATGAAGGCATTGCATGAGGACACTACGTAGAGAAAGCCACTACGTAGAAGGTTCTTCGAGCTAGACTTTGGTGGCATACCTTACACAGAGACACTAAGGAATATTACAGAGCCTGTGATGTATGCGAAAGAGTTGGGAAACCATGCAGAAGAGATGAAATTCCATTAGCACCACAGATGACCCTACAAGCATTTGAGAAATGGGCCATTGTCTTCATGGGACCTATTAACCCACCAGGGAAGCATACAGGAGAAAGATACATAATTACTTTGACAAAGCACTTGACCAGATGGGTCGAAGCAAGAGAAGTTAAGGACTGCAGTGCCACTACAGTTGCGTGCTTCATATTTGATGACATCATAACCATCTTTGGATGCCCGAAGATCCTTATGAGCGATCAAGGACCACATTTCATTAATAAAACAATTGAATCCTTGACTAAGGAATTTACAGTCCACCATCAGAAGAGAACGCCTTACCATCCACAAGAAAATGGGACATTTGAAGCATTCAACAAGATCTTGGAGACAGAGCTAACGAATATTTGCAGTGTCAATAGAGATGACTAGTATTTAATAGTACCGGTAGTATTATGGGCCTATAGAACCACTTGGAAAAAGCTAACAATGTAGACCCCCTTTAAATTGGTGTATGGTCTCAAAGCCGTTGTCCCAATGGAATATTTGGTACCAATCTTAAGAATTGTTTCCTTTACATATATGGACGACACTGGCATTGTTCGAGAGAGGCTTGTACAATTGGTTGAACTGGAGGAAGACATATTTATTGTAGGATTTCATCAGCAGGTCCAGAAAGAAAGAGAGAAGGCATACCACAACAGACACATAAAGAATAAGGTATTTAAGCAAGGTGATCTGGTATTGGTATATGACAGTAAGTTCATGAAGCATCCTGGGAAGTTCAAAACGCATTGGCTTGGGCCATATGAGGTCACCTACATTACAGAAGGAGGAGTTGTGCAGTTGAAGAATTTGAATGGAGAATGGAAGGAAGGTTTGGTGAACAGGAGTCAGTTGAAGTTGTATTATGAAAACCAAATGCCTCGCAGCTCTCAGCAAAAACAGACGAAAAAGGGTCTAGGTACCAAGTGCAGTTGAAACTGGGTACCAGACACAGAAAATACAATATGCACAAGGGAGGAAGGAAGGAATAGAGCTGGAAGCACAGGCTTCCCTACACAGTCTGAAGATGAAGCAAAGCAGAGGGGTCAGATCTGAAGTGCCTTAGGACTAGTCATAGGTGAGTGTTGGGGGCCTGTTGGCCCTTGGTTATGGAAGCAAGAAAATATCAAGGAATAAAAGGAAAAATGTGAACTGTGCAGAAGACACAGTGATTGTTACTGGTTCGAAGTGAGTAAAAGAGAAGAAAAGATAGAACAAAGTAAAAGGAAGCAAGAAATTGGACTACGAGATCGAGGATGAAAAATCAACAAGGAAGATGGATCGTGGACAAATCAGCAAGAAGAAAAATCCACTATTGGATGCTTTGGAGCACTGTGCGAGAAGGAATGAAAGATAGGTTGGCGAAGCCCTAAAAACGTGGGTCAAGTTGACCTAGGGATTTATACACCTAGGATTTTGGTATCTAGGGTTTTGACACCTAGGTTTTGACCTAAGGCTGTCAGTGAGTGATTGTAATGTATAAATAGAGGTCTAAAGGACCTGGGATGGGTTGTCGTTATTTTTGTTGGTAGTAAGTTGATTGAGGATTCATTGTTATTGTGCGATCGAGTGAGTACTATTGTGTGAGAGAGAAGTGTTGAGTGTAGAGCCTTATGGTATTGTAAGATCTTTAGTTGGGTGCGAAGATCGATCCTGCAGTTGGGTGGGCAGGAAGGGGAGAGGCAAAGAGGAGAAGAAAGAAGATCTGCTAGCTGAGAGCACATATAAGAACTGTATGCTTCATATTAATACATTATAAAGAACAGTTCCGTGGACATAGCCCTAGAGAGAGGGTGAACCACATATATCTTTTGTTGTGTGTGAGATTGATGCTCTGTTCTTTGTCATTTGGTATACTATTATTGCATTATTATGTTAGATCTAATAGATGGTTATGCAGAGTAGATATAAACTGGTAAATGATATATAAATGATGTACTATTCTTATATTGAATCCACTTGGTGTCCCCTTTGGTTGTAGACATCTCTGTCCTACAACCCCCTGATAGCTACTTCGGGTGAGACTACATCTGCTTCGCAGGTGTTTCTGAAAGGACCAGTAGTTAGGGATTGTTGGTGCACTATTGGAGATGAACCCTGGGTCTACCCCTGTGCCAAAAAATCTTTTCATTTCTTCCAAAACCCTTGGCAGGTCTGTTCCAAACATGATATTATAAACCCTGGACATAATCTTATTTATGAAAATAAGCATGGTGATTCTTTTTCATTCAGTCAAGATGAATGTTGCTTCAGGGAATTTGGTCTTATTTGATTCCAAGAGCATTATCAAAAAGTGTGTGTAGTACCTGAAGTGTCTCAATGAACTAAAATTTACCAACTGTTGGTGCATATTTTCAGCAATGAACTTGTCAAAACTTATACAAACCGATTGACTAGACTCTGGCATAAAAAAGGTCAATAGGAAACCCAACATGACTTCTACTACAAATTTGTCATCATCCAACCCTAAAATTTGACTAAGTAGGGAACAAGCCCACTGGACTTCAATAACCATGATGCTTACACTGACAGGTAATGATAGATTTTCAGAATGGTGTTCAAGTTTAACAATGGTTTGCAAAAATAAGGTTTTTACTTCGGGGGCACACTCTCGGTAGACTATGATCATTTTCTCTTCCTCGAGGGGCTCTGAAACAGTGGGGGAAGTCTCTCGTATACTAAGGGTGTGTCGAATTGATGGACTATCTATTTCGCATAAGACCTCTAACCCTAACTTATTCAAAATGACCTTTTCTTCCTACGAATAATGTTTTTCACACCAGCTTATGAACTCTAGGAAAGGGAAAATGACTTCTGCAGTGTAAGGGTTAATGGAATCTTGGATCGCCTCGAGGAAGGGTATCTATTTTCCAACATTGTCTAGCAAATTGGATCTGGACACAGAAATGGGTGAAGCTGTAATTTCTGTGTCAAAAACATCGGAATCCCTATCAATTAGGGCTTCTTCTTTAGATGTGGAGTCTTTCTCTTTCACGGATAAAATGACAGGGTTGGTGGCCATGATGAAAAATACCTATAACTTGGTGGAGAATGTGCGAAACTGGTTCACTGTTGAGATTTAATTTCGAATGGGGATTTTGCACCACTTTCCAAACGTTCGAGTGCTTTGAAATATTATAGAATAATGATCTATGGCCCTCCTTTTATATGCGGTTTTCGATATCGGGGATTGGAGAAAATGGTTTTGAGTAGATTGTTTTTCACCCCAATGTGCCTCTGATGGCGCCATGCGTCCAAGAAATTAAACCATGGTATTTTCCCTGGCCCACCTTTGAAATTTTTTCCTCTGCACTACTTCAATGCCCGTTATGTGTCTCGACAGTCGATCTGGGCCGCTCCAAGATCTATGGTCCGCCGAGTCTCATCAACTTTCGATATAGGGGGTTGGAAATAATGGTTTTGGGTAGACCACTTTTCACCCCGATGTACCTCTAATGACGCCACATGTCCATGAAACAAAACCATGGTATGTTCCCCAGCCCGCTTTCACAAAATTAAACCCTTCGCTATTTCACCACCCGATATGGGTATTGGCCATTGATCTGGTCCGCTCCAAGATCTACGGTTTGTCAAGCCCCACCTTTCGTGCCTCCACTGTATTTATCCATATGCCACCATATGTTACCTTATCCTCCAAACTATTGTGCTTCCATAGAGATGTATCTCCTCGATAAATTTCTGAGACTTGGATCCCATCTGAAAATTGTTATGGTGATAACATGCTAGAAGGTAGAGTGGCAGTTCTTTGTTAAGCTTGTTGTGGCACTAGTGGCATCTGCAGCTAGGGTTTCTGATTTTGCAACTACATCAAACCCTAACCTAACTCTCTGAGAACATCAAGTGATACATTTGGCATATTTCTTGGGCATTCTAGTGTGCCTTAGCCTAGTGCACCTCTTTCTACCTTCAGCTAGCAAAAACATCAAGGTTGAATTTTTGGGTCAAAGTCAAAGGGAATTCATGACTTACTCCATGAAGTTAGAGAACAATCCAGAAGGAGCTTCAAACTACGAATCATGGAAGATAAGGACTCATTTAGAAATCCCCATAAATATTCCTCCATAAAGTCATAGAAACCCGAGAAAAACTCAATGTTTTGATCATTAGGCTTCGTAACTTTATCTTTTTTGAAACTATGAATGACTAGATAAAGCTCATCCTTATTTATTTCTTTTAATAACATCTGATTCTCTTCCTCATTTACAAAACTTGGGAAAAAAGAGGTCATCCTAACCACCTCTACAATAGTTAGTTGTTTCTCTTCTTCGTAAATATTTTGAAAATGGAAAACCCCCAAGTGAGCAATGTCATTAAAAGGCCTAGCCATCGAACCATTGAGATTAGTAAATTTCCAAATGGTATGAATAAATTTAAAAACATTTTCATATTTCGGAAGTACTTTGAGTTATTGTTACCCTACTTTAACCATCAAGCTCCACTCTTGAGCCTCCAAGCAGCCTCTTTACCAAATGACAAATTTCTTCTTTTTTTCTCACGCTATGTTACCTTCTTTTAAAATCCTCATCAGGAATGCAATCCTACCAAATCTAATGAGTACATTTCTTCTAGTTGTTCTTCCACATACACGAGAACTCTCCCATCTCTCATCCTTCTCCTTTGGTTCCACTCTGCAAAGACCTACACTTGTTTCTTTATATTCCAAAGGAGCTAAGGAGTTTCTGACTCCTAAGAAACCTCATCAAAGTTGCACCAAGCCCCATTT
>SNQJ01S0006574.1:198624-252683 GCA_010110895.2 Picea sitchensis | reverse complement strand
ATATATATATATATATATATATATATATATATATATATATATATATATATCCAGTAATGAGTAGTAGCAGCATAAACAAGAGATAAAAAGAAAACAAGAGATTTATCCTGGGAAAACCCTAAATGGGGGAAAAACCCAACAACCTTTATTATATATATTTCGTTCACAAAGCAAGTCCAAACATATAAACCCTAGCACAAAGGCTAGTTCAATCAGAAATACCACCATAACTACAACAACAACACTACACCAAGATCACACACCTCCTCAAGGAGTAGCGCATAAGAGAGAGATACAAAAAGATTGAACAAGAAGAAACCGAGTCACTGCAGCAACTACGTCACTTTATCCAAACTTGTGCCTTGATTATGTGTAGCTGGGAGAGTGTGAGTGAGTGAAAAAATGATCCAATATGTCCTCTATTTATAGTCTTCCTGGCCACTGGACTGGGCCGACTTCTTCTTTGGAAAGGTTCCACTTCATTATTCTAATTATTCTGGGGCAACTTCTCTTCTAGGGTATTTCAACATATGTCCTGTTATCACCATAACAATTTTCTTTTTGAGGGGATAAATTGGTGTGGAGACACGATAGTTTGGAGGATAGGGTCACATCTAGAAGAGAAGGACTAAATATAGCGGAGGTGTGGGTTTGATGGGGCCCAACAGGACAAAGATCTGAAAACATCCCAAATCAACGGTCACAAAGCGTATCAGGCGGGGAACTTGCGTGAATTTTAATTCCTTGGGAGCGGGCCGATGGAAATACCATGGTTTTGGATTGAAAACACGTGGCACCACCAGAGGCATATTAGGGAGAAAAGTGGTCTACTCCAAACCGCTTTGTCTCGTCCCCAATATCGGTAGGAGTATATAAAGGAGGGCTCGAGTCATTATTTTATGATATTTCAAATCATTTGAACATTTGAAATTTGGTGCGAACGCTTTGTTCGAACTGAAGCTCAACAGTGAACTAGACTCGTGCATTCTCCAATCATTCACAAGTATTTCTCATCATGGCCATGAATCCTGTCATTTTATCTGTAACAGAACAAGATCCCGCCTCTAAAGAAGAAGCCCTAATTGACAGAGACTTTGATATATTTGACATAGAACTAATTATCTCACCCATTTCCATATCCATAGATAATTTGCTAGGTAATGTAGGAAAACAGATACCTTTCCTCGAAGAGGTTCAACCCTCCATAGTTCCTTACACCGTCGAAGTTGCATTCCCTTTCCCGGAATTCATAAGCTGGTGTGTCGAGCAATACTCACAGGAAAAAAAGGTCATTTTAAATAGGTTAGGGTCAAAGGTCCTATGTAGAGTACATAACCCTTCAGTTCGACATGCCCTCAGTACACCAAAGTCTCCCCATGCAATGTTTGAACCCTTCGAATAACATAAACTAATTACAGTCTACAGAGAATGTCCCCTCGAGGTAAAAACCCTATTTTTGCAAACCATTGTTAAACCCGAACATCATTCTGAGAGTTTGTCATTGCTTATGAATGTGAGCATCATGGTTATTGAGGTCCAGTGGGCATGTTCCATACTCAGTCAGATTTTAGGTTTAGATAATGACAAGTTTGTGGTAGAGGTCATGTTGGGTTTTCTGTTAACCTTTTTTCAATCAGAGTCCAATCAATTAGTATGTTTCAATTTCGAAGAGTTCATCATTGATAATGTACACAAGCATCTAGTGAATTTCCAATCACTAAGACACTTCAGGTATTACACACATTTGTTGAGAATGTTCCTAGAGACAAAGAAGACAGAATTCCCTGAATCTACATTCATCTCAACTGAATGAAAAAGGATCACAATGCTCATTTTTATAAATAAGATCATGTCCAGACTTTACAACTTAATCTTCAACACCAGCCTGCCAAGGGTTTTAAAAGAAATGAAAAGTTATTTGCAACCCAATCCAGAGAGCAGAGTAGGATATTGGGTGTTGTTCATGCACTCTACTGTAATTTGGGTATATGGTTATGAAGAGGCACCTCACCTTCTGTCATTTTTTTTGACTCCCAGAGTCTTTTCCCTGGAGTTCATTAGGCAAAGAATCACCTCAGAAAGAAATCATTTTTTGAAAATGCACAAAGCATCCAACTTAAATTTTCCTTTCATAATAGGCCCCTTTGTGGAAAAGACTAGATCATGTCTGCCTCATATCAAATCCAAGCTCAAGGAGTTTGGATTTGCACAGTTACAAAGTAGAAAATATGATCCACACCAGGTCATATCTAAAATAAGAACCTAACAATCAAATAAATATGGATATGGTGGAGAGTAGGACCAAAAACAAAGAGTCTACCACAAAAAGCATCGAGCAAAGCTTGGCAGACTCAAGTCAAAAAATTGGAATATGAAGGCCCTCAAGGGGTAAAATCTTCCTTGGATGAAAAGGGCAAGATGATTCAAAGCATGAAGAAGAGGATACAGATTTTTTCCATAGAGCATACACAAACAACAGAGTTGACCACTCTAGAACAAGAAAAAGAGACATTTAGACAAGAAGAACTAAATTACAAAGCCAAAGTATTGCAGCTGGAAAAGGAAAAAGAGCATTGGTCACAAGGACAGGTAGAAGTATCAAGAAGGGTTGCAGTTGTACCTGGTACAACAAGAGCTGATTCAAACACTGAAGATATCGTCCAAGCTATGTCCCAAGTAAGCTTGAAGACAAGAGAAATCAAGAGACTTAAGGGTATCATATAAAAGCTGCAACAAGAGATGAAAATGAAGGATGAAAAGATGGCCCAAGTCCAAAAGGAAAATCAAGATTTGCAAGAAAGGGTAAACAAGTTGAAGATGAGGTTGAAAGGTAATGTAATTTTTCAAGGAGATAAACATGTAATCTGGGAGGCTATTGTTGTTGAAGCTGCTAAGTTCAGGGTGTACTTGAATTTTATAAGTGACAAAGACAACATGGATATCACTGCCCAAAGCAGGTGTACTGTTGTAAATGAGACACTGGAGAAAAAGCCATCAAAATGGGCCCAGAACGCTATAAATTTGTTGAATTCCATTACCACTGCTGAACTTCAGACCATTGGGGTCAAATACAAGACTACACTGATCATTTGGTCTAGGAGGATCATTGCTAAGCATAATTTTCTCAAGTCAGTTCAGACCAAAGAAGCGCAAATAGAGCAGAGTATTCATGAATTCAAGGACATGTTTGAGTAATTATTTATCAAAGGTCTCCCATCATTTTTGGATGGCAAAGGGAAATTATACAATCAAGAGGAATACAACTCTCTCTTCACCCAATGCATAATGGATCATTCAAAATTTGAAGGCCTGGAGGAGAACCTAAAGGGACCAAGTTTGGTGGAATATTTGGCCACAAACTTTGAGATTTTAAATCAGTTTAAGACAGTAAATATCGGGCTGCCGACTATGACTTATGCTACTTGCATCGACTTGGATATCCTAATAAAAGAAATGATGGAGTACGATATTCCTTCTGACTCACAGTGGAAGGAGATCGTGCGTCTAGGCAAGGAAAAATGCAGTCTTCCAGGGACCAACAAATAGCTTCCAAGTGTCACCAGATTGGCAAGTTCGACAGGAGATCGGAGCAAGACAAATGGTGAGGAAAAAAAGTGATCAGTCGGAGGAATCAGTTGTTAGTTTATGAAACATTTTTGTTTAATAATTATAAATTGGTTCACATGTCGAGACTGTCAGTTTAAATTATTGTAGTCAATTTTAGAAGCTAAAACATTTTAGTTTCATCCATTGTAATCGAATTGTATAAGTACTATAAATTATGAATGAATTAATGCTTGTAGAAGTGCAAGGGCACCTTTTAGTTGTTTCTGAACTCAATTGTAATTTTCTAGAGCTGAATTGAATACATATGCAGAATCTTTTGAAGTCTTTTTGAAAAGATTCTAATGGTGGTGATATGAGTCTTGTCTCGTTTCATTGTATGTATTTCTTGTGTTCTTTATTTCCATTTCCATTTTCTTTTTTTTAAATTGGAGAGTTAAAGGCCCATAATTCATCTTATTATGCTATTGGCTTAAGCAATTTAAACTATGTGTGTTTCTTCTTAACTAACTCAGAATTCATTCTAGTAATGATCTAATGCAGTTATTTGTTTTCTCCTTCTTCCTACACTTCACTAAACTCAATTTGTAGCTCAGATTCATTCCCTCATTTATCCTTTATCCTCTAGAGAATTCTACTGGCCAATCATTGTTTTCTTTCACTTTCAGAATTTCAACTCTATAGCCCTAAGTGTACCTCCCCTTCCTTACCATCAACTTTATTAAAAAACCCAAAACAAACTAAATCTAACCATTGATTGCCAAATAAATATCAAGTGACACGAGAGAGCCCTCTTTTATTTGAGCAGGCTAGTTCCCATCTCTAAAGTAGGTTGAAACAATTACCTCTTTCGTTTATCTATCAGCTGGACAAAATTTACAGAGTGCTAACATTCTGGCGTTGTTGTTGGGGATTGAAAGTGAAATCTTCCGTGGGAAAAACGAATTGAAGCTCTAGTTTTGATCCTTGAGGGTGACAATGGATAAACTACCTTATTGGTTGAGATTAATTTTTCCTTGGCGACTCTGTTACCAAGAGACTAGTTGCACCAAACAATGTGAGCTAGAAATCCTGGCTCCCAAGAGAATTCACATTAGGAGCAACCCAGACCCAGAAGCTGCAATCCCTATGTATGATCCTGAAAACATCATACATAAAATAAAAGAAAATCACGTAACTTGAGTACTGTTGCATCTAGACCGATGTTTGTCCTTACCCAAGGATGAAGTGATGAGAATTGAAGACCTTGATTTTGATGTGAAATTTGAACAAACTCTTTTCAAAACTAAGTCTGAATCGTGTTTAAGTGAAGTCATCTTTGATGAAAAAAATTATGAGATTTGATTTTAGCTACATCTACCAAGCCTATAGTGATTCATACTCAGAACCAACATCCACTCCAACCCCTCACAACAGCCATGGTAGCTAGATTTTCTCCCCTCATACTGCCTTCTCAACTACATGATTTACCTCAAGACTATAACCTAAGGATCAAACTATATGATGTTGAAGATAACATATCATCCCAGAAGCACCTAGATTGGTTTAACAATTTCTTAGACTTAGAGGAGGTGGACTTTGAAGATGTGAAAATAAGATTGTTCACACAAAGTCTTGCAGGAGAAGTGAGGAAGTGGTTCAGAGCCCTTCCAACAACTAGTATCATAGATTTTGAGGCCTTTGAAACCAGATTCCTTGCAAAATGGGGCGACAAGAAAAAACCCCTTCAGTTGTTGACCAAATATAACAAAATGAAGAGGTCACCTGATGAAACAGTGTAGGAGTTTTCAGCCAGATTCATAAAGGTCTATAATTTGATTCTTGTTGAGGTAAAACCCCCCCTAAAGCTGCTCAGCTCAGATATGTTGATTCTTTTGAAAGTGGTTTTTATTTTTTATTGAGAGAATGAAGATTTGCTACATTAGACGATATGTTGACTGATGCCATAGAAGTTGAAGTGAATCTAATGGCTTCAGGAAAGATAAAATGTAAATCTGGTAGGGACATGAACAAAACTCAAGATAAGGCACAACCTTCAACCTCACAAACATTGGAAGAAATGTTTGAAGCGATGATGAGAACCATGGAGAGAATGATGGAATGAATGGCCCTGGGTAATAGGCCTAACCCCAGAGAACAGTTTGATGGTCCTCGTAGAAATCTGAGGAGACCAGGAATCCCACAAATTAGACAAAGAGAGCAAAGAAATCAGGGGAATCAGGTAAATCAGGCAAATCAAGCAGATAAGATGAATCAGGGAAACCAAGGGAATCAGGGGGATCAAAAAATAAGACCTCATTTTAAAAATAATTATGTAAACGAGAATTACGATGGATATTTTGAAGACAGCGTGAACTGTTGTGATGATAAATAAACACAGGTATTTTTGAATAAAGAAGAACATGACCAGTTCATGGATGCAAGTGAGATACTTTTTGCAAGATGAGGAGGAAAGGGTATTAGTAGAAATGGAAGATTACCAAGCAGGAGTGCAGGATGCCATCATGAAATTCCAGAGACAATACAATCTTCAAAATCAGAGAGTGTCTGAAAACCTCTCAAAAGGAAACCCTCCAAAAGGAAACCCCACCAAAGATGCTTAGAGAAATATACCCTCTTCAAGTCATCCCAAAAGGAGTTCTGCTGCAAAGGATTATGTTGCAAAGGATTCTACTGCAAAGGATTCTGCTGCAAAATATTTTTCTACAAAGGGTACTGTGGACAAAGGAAAGAAGAAGGAAGATCCCTAGAAGAAAATATTAGAGGCAAGGAAAGAAACAGTCACCAAAGAGGTAGAAAAACTGCATCCTCGTTTAATTTTGAAAGTGAGATGGCTAAGATCAAAATTTATGTACCATTCAATGAATTAATCAAGAATAGTGAATATAGAAATTAGATCATCAAGATGTTTAAGATGGAATAGGATTATGATACCCTGAACATACAAGATGATCACCCTGCCATCTTATTTGGACCAAGAGTAGAAGAAAATGGTGATAGTGAAGAATTCCCCCCTTTCTATGTTAGCCTGGAAATCCATGATATGACTCTACACAATGCCATGTTGGATTCAGGAGCATCTCATAACCTAATTCCCAAGGTGGTCATGGACCAACTAGGCCTGAACATCACAAGGCCTTACAAAGACCTGCCCTCTTATGATTCCAGGAATGTGAAGTGCCTAGGTCTTATTAAATATCTAGTGGTATATTTGGCACAAATTCCAGCAAAGAACATGGTTATGGATGTAGTTGTTGCTGAAATCCCTCCCAAGTTTGGCATGTTGTTTTCAAGGTCTTGTGCTAAAAAATTAAAGGGAACCCTCCATATGGACATGTCATACTCCACCATCCTTGTTTTTGGCCAGGACAGAAGGTTGTACAGAGAAGTTTTTCTCAAATACATGGTCATCAACAAGTCATATCCAAGTAATCACCCCATCTACTCTGTGGAAATTGAGTTGGGATCTTCCATTTTCTTCAATGGCCTGTGTTTCGAAGAGAAAGAACCAGAAATTGATATGGCTGACAAAGAGAGCTCTGATCAACATATTGAGGAGTCTTCATAGTAGCAGGATAACACAGAAGATCATACATGGAAGATGAGTTTTGATGGAGCTGCCTGTAAAGAGGGACTAGGGGTTGACTTATGGATCAATCACCCCAAAGGAGATTCAAAATTATGTTCTTATAAACTTGTTTTTGAATGCACAAATAAGATGGTTGAATATGAAGCATTAATATTGGGGTTGAAGGTTTTGAAAGAATTGGGTGCCAAAAGAATTGGTGTACATGGAGACTCTGAGATCATTATCAATCAAATAAAAGGCATATACCAAGCAAAACATCCCAGACTAAGGGCTTATAGGAACCTGGTACTAGACCTCCTTGACAAATTTCCAGAATATAATCTTTCAACAATTCCAAGAGAACATAATCGGGTGGTTGATGCCTTGGCTACTTCAGCAGCGGTTTTCAAAGTTCCAATTTTCCCTGACAGAAAATACAAAGTTGAGGTCAAGTACATGCTAGCAGTACTAGATAATATGAAGTACTGGCAAGTTTTTGAATATGTCAAACATATAGAAAGATTCCTCAAGATGGAGAATGAATTCGAGAATTTGAGCATCGATGAGGAATACTGTGATGATGAGTTAGATACAGTTGCTTTCACAAAGGAAGGGTATTTCGACAATCAGATTGCAGGCAGAGATATCGTTCAACTAAAGAGAAACATCATTTTGAAGGGTCCGGTCCCATTGGATAAACTCTTTGATAATAATGATGTGGCCAAAATTCCAAAGATTATAGTAAATGAAGGGGATGTGGAAGATTGCAATATTGGGACTCCAGAGGATCCAAAGATCGTTAAGATATCCATAACACTCGGCCCTGAAGTCAAGGAAAAATATATCAAATTAATGAAAGAGTTCCCTGATGTTTTTGCCTGGAGCTATGATGATTTGAAAGTTTATGACACCAATATAATTCAACATGTTATCCCAATCAAAGAAGATCATAAACCTTTCAAACATAAATTAAGAAGGATAAATCCTTTATTGTTTCCTTTGATCGAGAAAGAAGTAAAGAAACTATTTGAAGCCAAAATCATAGTGTCCTTGAGATTGTCTAAATGGGTGAAAAATCTGCTGCGAGTCAGGAAAAAAGAGTGGAGAAATCAGGTTGTGTGTGGATTTCAAGAATCTGAACAAAGTATGTCTAAAGGAAAACTACCCACTGTCTAATATGGATCATATTTTATAGAAGGTGGTGGGTTCTCAGAAAATTTCAATGTTAGATGGCTTCTCTGGATACAATCAGATTATGGTGCACCCTGACGATCAAGAAAAGACAACATTTACCACTCCAAGGGGAACATTCATGTATGCCAAGATGAATTTTGGGCTTATGAATGCAGGGGCAACATTTCAAAGAGATATGAACATAGATTTTGCTGATGAAAAAGATAAATTCATTTTTATCTACCTTGACGACATCACTGTGTATTCTGCCTCAGATGAGGAACACCTCAAGCATCTTATAAGGGCATTTCAGAAGTGTAGAAAGTTCAGAATCTCATTGAATCCTAAGAAGTCAAATTTCTCCATGGAAGAAGGAAATTTGTTGGGTCACATTATTTCAAAATAAGGGATAAAGGTAGATCCCAACAGAGTTGTGGGGATCTTAAAAATAGGCATACTCAGAAGTAAAAAGGAGGTACAATCTTTCCTGGGCAAAGTGAAATTTATGAGAAGGTTTATCCCTAATTTGGCCAAAATCACAAAGTATATTACCAACATGCTCAAGAAAGGGAATGAAATAAAATGGACCCCAGATGCCAGAAAATCCTTTGAAGACATTAAAGTGGCATTAACCAAGGCTCCAGTATTGGCCAGTCCTAATTTCGAAAAGAATTTCATATTGTTCTCTTTCGCCTCAGAGCACACAATTGCTAGTGTTTTTATTCAGAAAGATGACCAAAATTTTGAGAAGACCATAGAATATTACAACAAGACATTAATGGATGCTCCTTTGAAGTATGACATCATGGAGAAGCAAGCATATGCATTAGTCAAGACCTTGAAAGAAATAAGAGTTTACATCTTGCATTCTCATACTACTGCTTATGTGCTCAATAGCTCTGTGAAAGAAATCTTGACCCAAAATGATCCTGAAGGAAATAGGGGTAAATGGATAGTAGTGTTGTTAGAATATGACCTTGAGATCAAACCCACCAAGTTGATCAAGGGACAGGGCTTGTGAAGCTAATGGCACAGATCAATTGTGAACTCTTAGGAATAAATTTCATTGCAGACCTATTAGAAGGCGCAAACGAAGAAAGAACTCCTCAAATATCCCATAAATTTCTTGATTCCATATGGTATGCAGATATCATATTTGTGTTGAAAAATTTGCAGGATCCTCCTGAAATTAGTAAAACAAAGGCCAGATTCTTGAAATTGAAGGCGAAATTTTTTTGTATAGTAAATCAATCTCTATATTGGAAAGATCTAGGGGGATTTTTATTGATCGGTTTGATAGAAGAAGAAGCAAAAACGACCATCAAAGAGTTCCATAAAGGTGACTATGGGGGTCATCATTATTGGAAGACAACTGTGCATAAGATTTTGAGGGATGGGTTCTATTGGCCTAACATTTTTTCTGATGTCTATAAAGAGGTTTCAAAATGCCACGAATGTCATATTTTTTATGTAAAGGGAAAATTGAAACCTTTTTCCTTTGAAACCCATTTCTGTGGAAGCTCCTTTAAGACAGTGGGGCCTTGACTTTATAGGGGAAATACATCCACAATCCTTAGCCCAAGACAAATGGATTATGATAGCAACAAATTATTTCACTAAGTGGATTGAGGCAGTTCCCACTAGGCAGGCAATAGATGATATTATTATCCAATTTTTAGAAGGCAATATTTTGTCCAGGTTTGGATGCCCAATCAAGATCATAACAGACAATGCAACAACTTTCAAGTCCAAGAATATAGAAAAAATTTGCAGTGATTACAATATCACTCTCAGCCATTCTATATCATACTACCCTTAAGGAAATGGGTTAGATGAGTCTTCAAATAAAAGCTTAGTCAGAATCATCAAGAAATTGTTGCAAGAAAATAAAAAGGCCTAGCACAAAAATCTCATCCATGCACTGTGGGATAACATGATCACCCCAAAGAGATCCATAGCCACATCCCCTTTCCATATCGTTTATGGTACGGAGGCAATCTTTCCTACTGCATTTGGATTGCTAGTGATGAATTTGTTACAAGAGTAAGATGCAGAAACATATGCCACTCAAAGAAGAAAGGATGAACTAATCAGTGTCCAACAGACCAGAGAAAAGGCTTTCAATAATTCTCAGTTGCGCCAAGACAATATCAAAGAGGATTTCAACAGGCGTACCAAGGTGGATGAATTCAAACTAGGAGACTTGGTATTAAAATGGGACGCCAACAATGCAGATAAGGGAAAGCACGAGAAGTTTGATCATCTATGGTTGGGACCATTCGAAATTGCGGCATACCATGGAAGTAATGCCTACATACTACATGAGATTAATGGAGACATTGTTGGAGGAGGGCCTGTGAATGGTAGGTTCCTCAAGAATTATATCATTTAAACATCATCACCCCTTCCATTCATGTACATAATCATTTTTGTGTTTTATTTTCACATGAAGAGGTTGGAATAAAATAAGCATAGTTGAAGCTCGAGGTGAAGGCCCTGAGCTATGCTAGGTCGATTTTGAGTTTTTTAATAAATTTTGGTGGATTCAGACTGCTCGAATAAATCACATCCCAATGGGTAGGCACTTGGTATACCGTTCTTTTCTACCTCGCAGGGAGGATAACATCCCTAGTTGGAGCCTATGTTATCACCATAACAATTTTCTTTTTGATGGAATCCAAGTGTCAGGGTTTAGCGAGGGGCTAACTTGGTGTGGAGATGCGATAGTTTGGAGGACAGAGTCACATATAGTAGATAAGGACTAAATATAGAAGAGGCGCGGGTTTGATGGGGCCCAACAGGACAAATATCTGAAAACATCCCAAATTGACGGTCACAAAGCATATCGAGCGGGGAACTTGCACGAAGTTTAATTTCTTGGGAGAGGGCCGATGGAAATAAAATGGTTTCAGATTGCGAAAATGTGGCACCACCATAGGCATATCGGGGTGAAAAGCGGTCTACTCCAAACCACTTTGTCTCATCCCCGATATCGGGAGGAGTATATAAAGGAGGGCTCCGGTCATTATTTTATGATATTTCAAATCATTTGAACGTTTCAAATTTGGCACAAATGCTCCATTCGAACTGAAGCTCAACAATGAACCAAACTTGCGCATTCTCCAATCATTCACATGTATTTTTCATCATGGCCATGAATCATGTCATTTTATCTGTAACAGAACAAGATCCTACCTCTAAAGAAGAAGCCCTAATTAACAGAGACTCTGATATATTTGACACAGAAATAAATGTCTCACACATTTCTGTATCTAGAGATAATTTGTTAGATAATGTAGAAAGACGAATACCTTTCCTCGAAGCGGTTCAAGCCTCCATAGTGCCTTACAGCGTCAAGGTCTCATTCCCTTTCCCAGAATTCATAAGCTGGCATGTCGAGTAATACTCGCAGGAAGAAAAGGTCATTTTAAAAAGGTTAGGGTTAGAGGTCCTATGTAGAGTATATATCTCGTCAGTTCAACATGCCCTCGGTACACTAGAGTCTCCCCCTGCAACATCTGAACCCTTCTAAGAAGAGAAAATAATTACAGTCTACAGAGAATGTCCCCCCCGAGGTCAAAACCCTATTTTTGCAGACCATTGTTAAACCCGAACATCATTCTGAGAGTCTGTTGTTGCCTATGAATGTGAGTGTCATGGTTATTGAGGTCCAGTGGGCCTGTTCCATACTCAGTTAGATTTTAGGTTTAGATAATAACAAGTTTGTGGTAGAGGTCATTTTGGGTTTTTTGTTAACCTTTTTTCAGTCAAAGTCCAGTCAGTTGGTTTGTTTCAGTTTTGAAGAGTTCATTGTTGATAATATACAAGCAGCTAATGAATTTCCAATCAATAAGACACTTCAGGTATTACACACATTTGCTGAGAATGTTCCTAGAGACAAACAAGACAAAATACCTTGCAATTGCATTCATCTCGACTGAATGCAAAAGGATCACAATGCTCATTTTTATAAATAAGATCATGTCTAGAGTTTATAGCTTAATCTTTAGCACCAGCCTACCAAGGGTTTTAGAAGAAATGAAAATTTATTTGTAGCCCAATCCAGAGAGTAGAGTAGGAGATTGGGTGTTGTTCATGCACTCTACTATAATTTGGGTATATGGTTATGAAGAGGCACCTCACCTTTTGTCGGTTTTCTTGACTCCCATAGTCTTTTCCCTAGATTTCATCAGGCAAAGAATCACCTCAGAAACAAAGAATTTTCTGAAAATGCACAAAGCATCCAACCTAAAGTTTCCTTTCATAATAGGCCCCTTTGTGGTAAAGACTAGATCTTGTCTGCCTCAGATCAAAGCCAAGCTCAAGGAGTTTGGATTTTCACAGTTACAAAGTAGAAAATATGATCCACACCAGGTCATATCTAAAAGAAGAACCTAACAAGCAAATGAATATGGAGATAGTGGAGAGCAAGACCAAAAAAGAAGAGGCTAGTACAAAAAGAATCCAGCAGAGTCCGACAAACTCAAGTCAAAAGATTGGAATTTGAAGGCCCTCAAGGGGTAAAAGATTCCTCGGATGAAAAGGAAAAGATGATTCAAAGCATGAAGAAGAGGCTAAATAGTTCTGCCACAGAGAATCCACAAATAGAAGAGTTGGCCGCTCTAGAACAATAAAAAGAGACATTTAGACAGGAAGCACTAAATTACAAAGACAAAGTATTGCAATTGGAAAAGGACAAAGAGAATTGGTCACAAGGACAAGTAGAAGTATCGAACAGGGCTGCAGTTGTACCTGGTACAACAAGAGTTGATTCAAACACTGAAGATATCATCCAAGCTATGTCCCAAGTAAGCTTGAAGACAGGAGAAACCAAGAGCCTTAAGGGGATCATAGAAAAGTTGTAGCAAGAGATGAAAATGAAGGATGAAAATATGGCCCAAGTCCAAAAGGAAAATAAAGATTTGCAAGAAAGGGTAAACAAGTTGAAGACAAGGTTGAAAAGTAAAGTAATTTTGTAAGGAGCTAAACATGTAATATGGGATACTATTATTGTTGAAGCTGCTAAGTTCAGGGTGTACTTGAATTTTATAAATGACAAAGATAGCAGGGCTATCACTACCCAAAGCAGGTGTATTGTTGTAAATGAGACACTAGAGAAAAATCCCTCGGAATGGGCCCAGAACGCTATAAACTTGTTGAATTTTGTTCCCACTGCTGAAATTTAAACTATGTGTGTTTCTTCTTAACTAACTCAAAATTAATTTCAATAATTCTATGATGCAGTTATTTGTTTTCTCCTTCTTCCTACACTTTGCTTAAACTCAATTTGCAGCTCAGATTCATTGCCTCATTTAGCCTTTATCCTCTCGAGAATTCTACCGGCCAGTCATTGTTTTCTTTCACTTTTAGAATTTCGACTCCATAGCCCTAATTGTCCCTCCCCTTCCTTGCCAACAACTTTATAAAAACCCCTAAAACAAACAAAATCTAGCCATTGATTTCCAAAGAAATATCAAGTGACATGAGAGAGCTCTCTTTGAGTTGAGAAGGCTAGTGCCCAACTCTAAATTAGGTTGAAACAATTACCTCTGTCATTTTTCTATCAACCAGACAAAATTTACAGAGTGCTAACATGTTCAATGGATCTCTTGCTTTGAGAATATTCTCCACATCTCAGATAGATCAGCTAGGAGGGAAGGATCCTTCTGCAGCTACCAGACCATCAATATTTACCATATCTACATACTCTTCATCCCCTGATAGATTTGAGTTGAATTTCAATGGACTCGGGGCTCTTTTACCACCTTTTTGCAATTTCCAAGAACACTAGCAAGTTATTGGAATGCCCACCTCCACCTATCCATTGCTTGATATAATACATATCTGAAACAATATCTTCACTCATAAGGAAGTGATTTAGCCTTTTTGTAACCCTTTTGGCCCCACCTCACATATTTCTCTGGGTGGAACAAAGTTGAATTGGTTTAATATCATACAATAATACATCATTCTAACTCCTAATAAATTAATCAAAGAGAACATATACATTTTCATATTCCCCCCAAACCTCAGACTTGCCCAAAGATAAATATAAGTCCCACCAATTAAAAGAAACATATGCTTCATGAAACTCTTTTCAAAATTGCTATCCCATAACAAAACTTTCTTAACATATGGCCCATAAATATTCAAAATTGTAATTCCCCCCCCCCATTTCTTGAGCATATCTCATAGTCCCAAGACCTAAGGAAAAGGAGAGAGTGTTAGTACACTTGAAATGCCTCTTTCTTGAAGCCAATATCAAACCCCTAGAATTCCCCGATCACTCAACATAGTTTAAATTCCAACCCCAAAACACCCTTCCAAAATCACGAATAATTATGAAACCCTTCCCCATGATCTCCTATAACATTAAAAACAATCAACTTGTGAACTTTAGTTAATTTGCACAAGGCTAGTTTTCTTGAGGGATGACCTATACCCCTTACATTTAGGGTCATCATTTTCATGAGGCACAACTAGTTGGGGCATTCACTGCTTTGAACACATATGGCCTATCACATATGTTACTATATCTAAGCAATGGAGCATCATCAGGAGAAACAAAGGATTTCTTACTTGCACTATAATAGGTACAAGTTTCCTTTTGACTAGGGTCTCCTGCATTGGGTTCAATCTCCAATTGGGGTTCATCCCTAGATATTTTAGGATTCTCTGTCAAAGGAATTTTATGTTAAAACCCATATTTCTTCAATAAACCCTCTTATGTTGAGTCATGGGAGAGAGTAATCTCCTTTGCATTAGAATCTCCTTTGATAGATGAGCCCTCCCTTTTTTTGACCCATTCCTTTTTACTAAACCTTAGAGCACATTCCACCACCAGATGACCATACCCATGACACATTACACATATGAAGGGAATGCCCAAATAATCTAGGATTTGAGTGTGAGAAATAGGACCTTTTTGAATTACCATCTCCTCTACAAGACATCTGTAAGGTCTAGACCAACCAAAATTTTCCCAAAATTCATATTCCTAGAATCCAAATTACTTATGTCTACATCCATGAGGTTCCCTATTGAATTTGAAATTTCTTTAGAAACTTATAGACACCAGTATTCAAGGTGAAAACTTGGAATTTGTACCTATATAGGAAAAATTAAATAATTTTCCAATCTTGCATCAAAGAAAGGGGACCACCTATTGAGTAGTAATATGGTTGATCCCCATTAATGAGATTTCCCTAAAACCTTCAACATATCACCAAATTCATTTAGAATGAAGGCCATCCAACCCCTAGCCAAAAGATGGAATTGTAGTGAGTATTCAAACAATGGATCCTAATGTTTCTTGAGCCAATCCCTTAAGGTTTTGTCACTCATCCAACAATTTTGGAAATGACCCAACAAATCTTTCACTATAAATCCAACTACCTGATGCATGTAGATATCTTCTCCCAGAATTAGATGAATAGAAGCCCCTTTCTCATGAACACTATGTTTGGATTTATTCAACTTTACCACCTCACCTCCCATTTTCTGAATTTGTATTGGGTCTTGCCCCTTTGGAAAGGGCCCTCGAAACACTCTTGCTACAAGAGATCTAATACCCATTTCCAAAAAACTTCTTGCAGGAAAACACCTTCACTGATGTGACCATCCAATGGTTTTAGAGCCCCTATAACTGTATCTTCACCCTGAGAGGCATATTAAGAAATTATATGTTCCAAATACCTACCTGAATGAGTATAAATACTAGAAATTGGTGAAACTGCACGGAAGAAAAATGATAAACCTTTCCAAGACCTAAACCATCATGGTACTCAGGCACACTAAAATCACTTTTAAGTCCGATGTTCGAACCATGCTAGGTCAACGATCCTTTACTCTCCCGTCACTGTTGATTCTATAATTAAAACCCACTAACACATCAACACCATCCTTGAATGCAAAGGGACACTCATCCACGTGGAAACCCCTGCAAATGTGACTTGGTGTATTGTCTGGAAATATCTTCGACTCGAGAAATAATTCTTCCGAAGAATCTAGAAGGTCATCATAAGTCATATTTCCAAATACAAAAACAGTCTAAGGAATTGAATTCAAACACCTACTAAATGTTGGAAGATTGATTCTTGTCATTCATGTCAACCCTAGTCATGGGTTTTGGACCGCAAGATTGATAAAGGTATCTGGACATAAAGGAAAATGCACATGCATATACAGCAACTGTGAATGGATAGTATACATCATACTGTTTTCGGTGGTATGTGGCACGTCACATGGATCCTCATGGTTGAGGAGAAATGATTTTTTGAATATGACAAAGTGAATTGAAAAAGGAAGTACATGTAGGCCCTGGAAATAATTAAAGAAAATAATTACAAAATAAGAAAGTGTCACGTTGGCCCTAATGTTAAAAGGAAGTGACATAAATGTTATAAATAAACATCATTATACATTCATTTGATACAAGTCGAATTTCAGAGGGAAGAAGAAGTAAAAGAAGGCTGGATTTCAAGGGAGGATGAAGTGGGAGTCTTTGGTGATGTGTTCTAAGGTATATTATTTTCAAGGTCATCTTACCATTTTTCTATAACTTTTTCTAGAACGATTCAGATGGTAAAATCCTTTAGTGAGAATACATATCAAAGGTACCTATGGTAAAAATTCAATCTCTTTATTCACTTCATGAAGTTATGAGAATCAAGCAATTGGAGTATAGGGTTTTGTGACGGATCCACAGAAACTTTAGTCAATAAACAAAGTGTTTTAGGTGAACAATCATAAATCTTCCTTACAGACTCCAAATGTAGTGAGACAACTTCCATTGGAAATCACATTACAGTCTGTAGTTTATTTTGTACAAGTTTAGAATCAGATGTTAAATATTGAGTGGGGCATATTTGTACAAGTTGGTCTTTAGACGGACATAATTGAATAAAGTCCATTCTTTAACCTATCTTTAGGGGAGGATTCAAGAATTGAAAATTAGAAGAGTTTAAGAGAATACATTGAGTAACATTATCTCACAGGATCAGAGTACTCAGAGTGAATAATTGCAGAAGTGAAGAGTCTGAGAGAAAGCATTCTCCGAGGTTTCTGTGCGATGCAGTTGGTTGATAGTGATGATCTAATGTAAAGTTTTATTATCTCTCATATATTGTTGGGTGGAAGGAAGGAAAGACAGGATAGAGTTCAAATTCTCTTGATATTGGAGGATTATCTTCCTCTTGGGGGTTTTATCCCTCCCTTTACATTTAGGAAAGGCATAGCTACCTTTGGAAGTCATTACTTCCCTTGAACAAAACTATTGATTATTTCTCATATATTGTGCATGGGTATGTGTGAGATTGTATTGGTGTAACTCTTATACTATTGTTCCTGTTTCTCATATTGGATACAATTGAATGGTTTTAGTATAAAGTAGAAAAAAGTTTTAAATTGTACTTGATCTTTTGAGGGATTCACCCCCTCTCAATATTAACAATTAGTATCAGAGTTGGTTACCTTAAGAACAACTATCCTTTGGAAGGAAAATATTGAGGAGAGATGGATGACCATGAGAACGTTTCAAATGGGATTCAAAATTTGATGGAAGAATTATGCATACT
This sequence comes from Picea sitchensis, assembly GCA_010110895.2. Lineage (NCBI taxonomy): Eukaryota > Viridiplantae > Streptophyta > Pinopsida > Pinales > Pinaceae > Picea > Picea sitchensis. The sequence goes on along the minus strand of SNQJ01S0006574.1, from coordinate 234,803 downwards.
AGAGTGATAGAGTAAAAACTTACTACTTGGCTTTGGGAGTAGACCTTTGGTACTTGGTTGTGAATGGCTATGTAATCCCAAATAATGCTCTAACCGATCAAATGAGGAAAAGCTTATGGGTTGTAATTCAAAATCTAGACATATTATTCTAGCATCATTGACACAAAACATTGCTAGCAAAGTGATGAGATGCAAACACTTTGCTAAAGAGGTATGGCAAAAACTCAAGAATATCTATGAAGGTATTGTGATCCCAAAAGTTAAAGCAGTCCAAGCTTCACTTGACATGAAGCTGGTGAAATTTGAAGATGAATGAAAGGAAGATATTACAACCTATATACTCAGAGTTGATGAAGAGTTAATTGTAATGTTATCCGGAGGGATTAGATTTAAGAAAGGCTCGATTAAGATCATTGGTTGTACAAATATGTGTTGATATCACTTCTCTTGAGTATGATGCTAAGGTCTCTGCCATTGAGGAAACTAGGGACTTGACAAAAATGACAATGGATGAATTACATGGAGGACTCTTATGGCATATGAAATGAGAGCGATTCTGAGAAAGTGACAGACAAACAATGAAGCTGACCTTCAAATCCATAAAGAAGAAAAAGACAAGGATAACGACCTAGATGAAGAAATAACAAATTTCAAAAGAAGGTTCCAGAAAGGAAGTGGGGAAAGATACAAAATTAAGAGTCTCTCTCAAATGCTTTAATTGTGGTGGAATACAAGTTTATTATTTGGCAGTACTATAAAGAGAAGTCTTGAAAATAAAAAGAGCTTCTACTCCAAGGATGAGTGACATCTCCTCAAATAGAGTGATGAAGAATAATGGAGGAGAAGTCCTCTTCATAACCCAAGAAACCAGGATGATGATCATGGGAATTCTAAAGAAAGAAGGAAATCATTTGTAGAGAAGAAGATTGGATAAAGGAAAACCAACTGATTCCTTTTAGGGGATACAAAATGAGTCACGAGAAGAGTGTGAACAAGAAGATGAGAATCTTGAAAAGTTGAAGGAAACATGTTGGCCAGAAAATAACAAGCTTGGCTCCTGAAATTGCATGTGCAAAAGGTGAATTGAGTAGTTGTGAAGAGGAAAATTACAAGATTGAAAAAGATGCATTAAAAGCCAAGCAGGAAGGAACAATTAGAAGATTATAATAAATAGAAATCAGAATTGGATCACACAAAAGAGGAGCTACTAGTGACAACAAAAGGTTAGAAGAAGTTCGAAAAAAGCTTTGAAAAATTAGATGAGATCCTTGTGATCAAAGATATCAAGCGACAAAATAGGACTAGGATCTGATAGTAGTTTAGAACCAGCAAAACAAAAGAAAGGAAGTTGAAAATGAGTAAGAAACCAACACTCGAGAGCAGGTTGAAAGAACAAGATAGAAAAATAAATTAGGAAGGAATGAGACATCAGAAGATCCTCTCCCATCAGGTATAAAAGCAATCATTATGAAGGAACTATAGAAGAGTAGATCATGAAACCGGATGGACCACACCACAAAGAGATCACTTACTTTAAGTATCAAGATTTCTTTCTTGGACATTGTGTTACTTACTTGATTTCGGACCTAAGGCAATCAATTTAGCCAAGAATCAATGAAGGAATAACTATGCAAGCTACATGAATGGTAGAAATAGTAAGATGTAAGAAAATGTTTGTAGACCTTTCAGCAAAAATTTATAATCCATTTGACCCATTAAATGATCAAAATATTGCATGTTCTACAGTCTGATAATATTGGTCATAAATCACGAGATTGCAAAGAGATGAAAGAGGAGAGGGCGTAATCATATACCCAAATGTTTGCATACCTAATCTGACATGGAAAAGGAAACTACAGCATAAAGAGATGAAAGAGATGGGTGTTAATAGGCCGATTAGGTGCTCATCTCATGTATTTGGAGATCAAAGAAAATTTGTCGACTTGAAGAAAAAGGGTGGAAGTGCATTTGGAAGTGACTCATCTACCAAAATACTTGGAGAAAGATTGTAAAGCTTGGAAGTGAAAAGATAAAAGTAGGAAAATTCCTATTTTTTAAGAGAATCCGGAAACCATAATCTCCTCGATTGTCAGCAAAGATAATGTGATCAGGGATACACTGTTATGTTTGACTCTAGAAAATGTAAAATGAGAGAAAATAACCCAGGAAGATCGGTTGCAAAACACCACTTAAGAACAGCAGACCAACATATACATCCTAGACATGAAGAGAGAGAAGACATAATCCACGCAAAATAAGGAGTTCCAAGGAAAAAAAAAGTCCCAAGACCAAAATGAGGATGAAGTATTATTTAGTGCCACATGTTCAGAGGGAGAAACCCCAAATGGAAAGAAGTTACCTTTCCATTAAACAGGGAGAAATATACCTTTTCCATTTATGTCAATGGGGGAGAGAAATTGGTATAATGATGATAGGGGAAGCATGGAGTGTTGCCATCCAATGACAAAGGGAGATATTATTGATTAATTAGGTTGATTTTTGTCCTTATTTGACTAACCAACCCCTAGTTATGGGTTTTGGACCAGAATATTTATGAAGTTATTTGGACATGAAAATGCACATGCATATACAACAACTATGAATGGATAGTATCACATCATGTTATTTCATGATGATAGCTAGCAGATGTCACATGGATCCTCACATGGTTGAGGAGAAATAATTTTAGAAAGATATCCATGAAATGAATTAGAAAAAAGAGAGGAAGTATATGGAGCTACTGAAAAATAATTTACAAAATAAGAAAGCTGTCCCGAGTTGAAAGCCCTAGTAAATCTGAGTGGGACCCACTTCAAGTGGAAAAGAAGTACAGACTATAGTTTCTTATGTACAAGTTTGATCAGATGTTAGTATTAACAGCTTTCAATGTGTATGCAGAAGGGTATGTAATACAAGGTTGGTCTTACAGAACATGCCGAGGGTGAATCTGCAGAAAGCTACCATTAACCTATAACCTCTCTTTGGGGAGGATTCAATGAGTGAAAAAATAGAGGAGTTTGGAATACGTTGAGTAACGGTAAATACTGGGGATTTGAGTACTCCAATAATTGAAGAATTGCAGTAATTGAAGAAGTTTCAGGAAGCGTTATCAGGTTCTGTGTGATGATTAGTTGATGATGTGCCTCTCAGATTATTTCTCATACTTATTTATTGCATAATTTATTGTATTGTGAGTGTATTGGTGTAACTCTTATCTTATTGTTTTACTTCTCATATATATAATTAGATGGTTTTAAGTATAGGTTGAAAAAGGTTTTTAAATTATGCCAATCTTGGTTATCCCCCTCTCAATATCAACAGGAAAGGTATGAGCCTCCAGGAGAAGGTTGCAGCTGGAAACATGGAGTTTAATAGCGGAAGGAAAATCTGACTGAAAATGGATGACCATGAGAACATTTCAAAATAGGATTCAAAAGAAATTTTGATGGAAAAGTATGCATCTTTGGAGTGATAGAAATTGAAAACTTTACCTATGGTTGGGGTGACATTTGGTACTCACAGGTTGGCTGAATGGCCTATATGAAAATCCCCAAATAATGCTCCAGCCAGGTGAGTAGAGGAATAACATGAGTTGTAATTCAAAATCCGGACATGTTATTCTAGCATCATTGACTGCTGACAAATTGCTAGAAGTGATGGGTGGCTTCACTGCTAAATAGGTATGGGAAAAAATCAAGAATATCTCTGAAGGTGATCCAAAATTTAAACCCAAGGTCTGAAACTAGCGACATAGAGCATAATTTGAAATTTTGAAGATGAATGAAAATGAAGATCTTGCAACCTATCTTTACTTAGTGGTAGATGTGATTTGTTAAATATATGGAGGATTAGGTAGAGAGATCTGGAGTGAATTTTTGGTTGTATAAAAAGTGTTGAGTTCACTTCTCTTGAATTATGATGTTAAGGTCTCCGCCATGGAAGAAACTAAGGACTTGACCAAAATGATAATGGATGGATTACATGGGACTTTTATGGCATATGAAAATGAGAGCAAGAACTAAAGAAAGTGACAGGACAAAACAATGAAGCACGTAGCTAAATCCATACAAAGAAGACAAAATACCCTACAAGGGTCGCGATAGCAGTGAAGAAATAACAGAATTTAAGTAAAGAAGGTTCAGGAAAATTGAAGTGATACAAAGGTAAGTCTCTCTCAAATGCTTTAAATTTGTGGTAGAATAGGACATATTGGTGAAAATTGCTACTATAAAAAGAAAAGTCTCAGCTTGACCAAAAGGAGCTTCTACTCAGGATGATACAGAGCATCTCCTCGAGGATGAGAGTGATGAAAGACATGGAGGATAGAGTCCTCTTCAACAACCAAGAAACCACAGGGATGATGATCCTTAAAGAATTCTAGAAAGGAAAAGAAGAAATAATTTGTAGAAGAAAGATTGAGGATGAAGAAATAGGCTTATGATTCCTTTTGGGATACAAAGACAATGCAGAGAGGAAGTGAGAACAAGAAGATAGAATCTTGAAAAGTTGAAGAATGTTGGGGAAACTGAAAATGAAAGCTTAGAAACACAAACATATAATATAAAAGGTGGAATTGAGTAGAGATTTAGCAGAAAGGAATTACAAACTTGAAAAAGATCATTAATATCTTGGAAAGGAACAATTAGAAGATTATGAGAAATTAGGCAATTGGATCACCTGAAAAGGGAGCTACTATTGACTTAACAAAAATGTTGGAAAGGAAGTTGAAAAATCGAAAAATTAAGATGAGATCCTTAGCAGAGTCAAAGGAATGTCAATGACAAGGGCCCTTGAGCTAGAAGGACTTCTGCAACCCCAAGTAGTTTGAAGACAATATACAAAACAAGAGAAGGAATTTGAAAATGATGAAACCAACACTCCGGAACGAGTTGAACAACAAGATAAAAAATAGAGATTTAGAAGGAATGAGACATCAAGGAGAAGATCCTCTCCATCATTAGTAATAATCATTATGGAAGAAACTCTGAAGAATGAATCATTGAACAGGATGAGACCACACACAAATGAATCCCACTTGCATTGGTATCAAAATTTCTTTCTTGGACATTGTTATCTTTGTGGAAATTTTAAGACACAAGACAATCAATTTAGCAAAGAATCAATGAAAGGAATAACTATGCAAGCTACATGAATGGTGAAAATAATAAATATGGAAATGTTGAAATTGAACTGTTTCATGAGAAATTATTATGCATTTGGCCATTAATGGATCCAAAATATTGTATGTTACAAGTGTAATAATCTTTGTCTAAGCATGAGGATTATAAAGTGAGGAAGGAAGATAATCATATGCCAAATGTTTGCATACCAAGTACAACATGGAAAATGAAAGAAATTCCTATGATAGAAATTTTAGAATAGCATTGAGTATTCAAGAATCTGAAGAGAGAAGATGAATGGTTAATACAAGAGCCAGTGGAGTGGCACCATCTCATATATTTGGAGATCAAAGAAAAGTTGTCAACTTGAAGAAAAAGGTGGAAATGTTGCATTTAGATATGACTCATCTACCAAAATAGTCGGAAAGGAATTATAGAATCTTGGAAGTGAAAATGTAAAAGCGGAAAAAGTCCTATTGGTTGAGATAAAGAGCATAATCTCCTCAGTGTCGACAAAATATGATCAAGGATACACTCTTCAGTTTGACTCAGAGAAAAATGTAAAATCAGAGAAAATAACTTCAGAGGAAGATTAGTTTACTGCTGTAGAACCCGAGATAACATATACATCCTAAGACGTAGAGAAAGAGAGAGAAGACATAAGCCACAAAATAATTCCAAGGAAGAGAAAAAGTCCCAAAGACCAAAATAGGGATGAAGTATTATTAAGTGCCACACATTCAGGGGGAGCAACCCCAGAAAGAAGGTTAGCACCATTAAACTTCGAGGGGGAGAATCCATACCCTTTGCCAATGAAAAGGGGAAGAGAAATTGGGAACATGATGACAGGGGAAGCATCAGAGTGTTGTCATAAATGATAAAGGGGGAGATTGTGGAAAGATTGATTGTTGTCATTGTTAATCAGCCCCTAGTCATTGGTTTTGGACCATAATATTGATGAGGGTATTTGGACATAAAGGAAAAATGCACATGCATATACAGCTTACACAATGAATGATGGATAAAGTATACATCCTCCATTTTCAGGTCATCTTGGCACATCACATGGATCCTCATTGTTGAGGAGAAATAGATTTTTGAAGATGACAAGTAAAGAATTGAAAAAAGGAAGTACATATAGGCCACAGAAAATAATTAAAAAAGAAAATAATTACAAAATAAAGAGAAAGTGTTAGGTCGGCCCCTAATGTTAAAAGGAAGTGACATAAATGTTATAAATAAACATCAGTATACATTCATTTTGATACAAGTCGAATTTGAGAGAGAAGAAGAAAGAAATTTGGGATTTCAAGGGAGGATGAAGTCTTTTTGGTGATGTGTGTTCCTACAAGGTATATGTTTTTTTTGAGGTCATCTTACCATTTTACTTTACAACTTTTTTTTTTTTTTCACAGAACTGACTTCAGATGGTGAAATAATTGTATTGAGAATACTTATCAAGGCACCTCTAGTAAAAATTTCAACTCTTGATTCCTACAGTATTATGGAGATACACTCTGCATGGGAATATAGGGTTTGTGACCAGTTCTAAAACTAGTCAATAAACAGGAAGGTGTTAAGGTACAACAGTCATAACGTTTTCATACAAACTCCAAATGTAGTGGGACCACTTCATTGGAAATATTATAGGAATTTAGTTTCTTACATTATTTGCAGAGTTTCCAGAATCAGTGTTAAATATTGGCTTGGGCATCTTTCCTTTAAATTTAGATCTTAAGACAAACAGTGAATAAAGTTTACAATTCTTTCTATAACCTCTCTTTGGGGAGGGAGATTAAAATTAGAAGAGTTTGAAGGAGGCTACATTGAAGTAAAATTATACTCTGAAAGGATGAGTACTCCAAGGGGTGAATAATTTCAGAAATTGAAGAAGTCTAGAAAGCATTATATGGGGTTCTATGTGATGTTGGTTGATGGTGATAATTCAATGTAGGATTTTTTATCTCTCATATATTCTTGGAGTGGAAGGAAGGGGAAAGGAGACCAGAGAGTTCAAATTTCTCTTTTGATATTGGGTGATTTTATCTTCCTCTTGGAGGATTATCCCTCCCTTTAAATTTGGAAACTGTAGCCACACAGGAATTCATTACCATGAACAAAAACTAGTGATTGTTTCTCATATATTGTGGATGGTGTGAAGCCTTGGTGTATTGGTGTAACTCTTATACTATTGACTTCATTTCGACTAGATATATTTGTATGGTTTAAGTATAAGTTAGAAAAAGGTTTTTAAATTGTGGAGAATTTGATCTTGATTCACCTCTCAGTATCAACACTAAACCCTACTACTAACACTTGCAGATTCCTATCCATTGAGCCCAAATCTCCCAACTCAGGTCAAATCAAGACAATATACTTTTTTCCAAGGAAAACACCTCAGAGAGAAACCCATTGAGTATACATGATCATGGATGTAGTGAGAGACAAACCATTAAGCGCAGTATATATCCTAACCTCAAGGTGATCAACATAGATAAACCCATGAACTCCCCAGATTTGGGGGAGAGATATTAAGTACGATAAATGACCATTTGAGTCAACCCTCAAGGCTAAATCAAGACACCTGCATACATGAAAAATAATGATTTGATATCATAGCATAGATCCATAATAATCATGCATAAGGCTAGAGAAGTTGGGTGGGTTCTACGTCTTATGTATTCTGTGAAGGATTGATCGATCTTTTTTACAGTGGAGTTATCAAGGAAATTTAGTCTAGTAATGAGAACATTTACTTAAAACACTAGTAATATCATGCACCCAAGAACTATAATGAAATTAAATTACTTCTTTAAAATCTTGGATTAATTCACATTCACACATTGAGCACATTTAGTTAAACCACTTTTTATTTTGATGCCCATGGAACTAGGGGATGGATTTGCTGAGAGTCCATTGTTTATTAATGGAATTATTTTTGACTCCTCCAAACATAAAATGGGGAATTTAACATACATTATGAAGTTAAGAAAGGCATGTTAAATACTATCAATTAAATGTGAAGACATCAAATTTTCCAGAAATATATTTTAAAGAAATTCCAACCTGCTAAGAACCACATTGGGATTAGCCCTGAAGCGACTCAATTGGCAAGTGCCGTGATATAATGAAGAGTTCCATGGGGTTTTGAGGAGTTCAGCTCCCCACGACTAAACTTATTATTATGCATATTAGGCCGGCTTGGGGCACACACGGAGTTGTTTTGCAAGGCTCAAGAGGGTTTAGTGATATTAGCGGAAAAACCTAACTTCCTTAATCAAGATCTTGTCGGATTGGCCCACTTGGCCATAGAATCATTGTGAGATATGCACTGAAATAAAAATTATCTCAGAATGCTTCCATAGCATTTCTTACCTTTAGATGTTGTCATTTTATTTATAGTTTTCTTCAAAATCCGAAACCTCTCAGCCATGGATATAGATCCTCACCAAGAAATCATAATAAATTTTCACATAAATGATCTAATTATAGGAAAAAGAAAGAAGTGAGGCGAGGAGGATTTACAAATTCAAAATCATGTTTGGTAGGTTTAAAAATTCAAAATATGCATTGGAATGAGCATCGATCCTTGGCACCTTTATTAAATTCAAAATTCGATTTTCAAACGAGTGTTCAATTAATTCGTTGTATATTCAAAATTCGATTTTCAAACGAGCATTCAATTAATTCATTGTATAGTATATCGTAAGGTTGATATAGTTTGATTAGGCCTAATGGTTAAGAACATGTGTTTCCTCTTAGAGAGTTCACAAGTTCAAATCGAAGTAGGATAGGGTATGTATACCTCGTAGATTTTACCAATCAAATCGTTGAATCCACAAACTAAGCACTGACATCGAGGGTGGCAACAAGATAACTCTATAGAAGATTGAATATTTCTTTCCTCTCTACAACAGGATGGATATTGATTTCTACTCTTGATGGCTCAACCATTGAATCTGGGCTCGGAACATTAATGTAGAACCTTAAATCCAAATTAGCAAAAATCCATAATTTATTTTTGTTGTGAATTTTCTTAAGTCTGAATTCTAGATGTATTTGAATCCTCCACTCCTGCATAAACTATATCTCTAATTCGATTTTCTCTTCAAATTTGACTACAAATTTGTCCAATTCGGCATGCTGACATTCAATTCTCTCCTCTATCGATATTAAATCAATAATCTATCTCAAACAAAAAATTATCTCTCAATTTTTGTGTCAGGGATGGGATTTCCCAACTCAGGGATTATCTACAATCATGAACAGGAGGATAAGAGAGGTAATAACAAATCTATGAACATATGATTTTATTGATAATCCCAAGCTTTTACAGTGAAATTACATACACACCACTCCATTCTATCTCTATTTCTCTATCCTCTCATCCCTTTCCCTCACATATTGGCACGTGGTTACATATATATTAAATGAGTATGATTACGGAACAAAGATTTAGGTTTGGATTTTCCAATTTAGACAAAAAAATAAAAATACAAGCGATTCTAAATTTGTCCCTAAAATTAATCAATTTATATAACTACTTACTAAAACAATCTAATTTGGTTACATACATGGTAATTAGGAAACAAACTCCTCCTACATAGACCAACTTAGAAATTTCTAGAAACTACTAAAATTTAAAGAAAACAAACTTTTTTTTGGTTATTTTGCAATTATATTCTAGGTATACTTAGTTGTGTTTCAATTTTATGTGTTGAAGAACACTATACACATGCATTATAAATGGGTCAAATGAGATACAATAATAACCCTATTGATGGTTTCCATACCATGCCATAAGCATGCATGGAAAACAAAGGAAAGCAGGGTGGGTAAGGGCCAGGTGACACATTAAGGTGCATAGATTGTGTTGAGGTGTACACACAACATGCTAAGGTGTGTGTGTCTCAAATCTACAGGGAGTGTGTGTGTGTGTCTTCATGGAGTTAAACTTGTCACTCATCATGAGTTCAACATTCTAAATGTTTAAGAGGCTTTAAAATCATTAGGGTGTGTCCCCATCAATCCATTGGGGTGGACTATGCCTCAGAGTCTTAGATTGGTGCACATAACTAAATGGCATTGAGATGGTTTAGATAGAGGGGGGATGATGTAAAATATGGGAACTAATTTTCACACATGAGGTTGTGAACTAAGAACCCAAGTCCACACTCGGATTAGGCCTCCCCTCTTAGATAAAAATGGTCCTCATTTTGATAACTTTTGGAACCAACGATGAAAGTCTCTACCATGGTTGAGGGTATATGCGATATTTCCATGTTAATGTACATTGAGACCTAATTCTTAGAAGGCCTTTTTCCATATAGCTACACTGATTTTCTTGGCCTCTTAGGAACCAATAAGGGTATATGTATACCTTGTTTGTGTTAGGAGTTAAATTTGACTTGGTCAAGGGTTGCATTATGTGTTTTTGAGCACATGGTTTACTATGACACATAGTATCATCACATTGTATTCCATGTAATGAATCCTAGTTAAAAGATTGATGTATCCCATTGTGAAGCACCTTAAGTGGTTGGTGTCAAATGGAATGGTTATGGTCTTCCCTGTATTAGACAATGGTAATGAATATATATTTGTGTGGTTTTACGGAGTTTGGGTTTCCACATTACATCTAATCTTTGATCTATGTGTCCACGCTTATGTTTATCTATAGACTCATGTAGGTGTAAAATTTATCATGGTGTTAGAGTCAAGGAAAGATTGGACTCTTTAGAAAGATCCATTTCGTACACTGTGAGGCTTGGGTTGATATCATTGCTACAAAAATAAATTTGTTGGAAGCATAAAAAAGACAAATTCTCATGGAAATTGAGAATGTCATTGCTGCATAATTTGTGTGTGATGGTATCAAGTTAAGAGAGATTTTTCATTTGGTGGAATCTTGTGTTATGGCTACCATCCTAGGGTTTGGCCTAAGTATCTATATCATATGGCATGTTTTCTCTTGATTCTAGGAGATTTAGAAGAATGAAAAGAAAACAAATTCCCCTGAAGGAATATGATAAGAATGTGCATGGTAGATGTGCAGTGAGATGACTAGTGGATGATATGTCATATAGTTGTCTATCAGATCCAGATTATTTTTCCAACATGACATGAGGAAGCAGAGGGGATATAATAAAAGAAATGTCTGAATATATATCCAGGATGTCAACAATACAATGAAATGTATCATATAGAACCATAAACACATAGATACAATAATACACAATTTTCTATTAATAAAATGTCTGAAGCTGTAAAAATCACGAGAGTGAAAGAGTATTTCTAGAGATAAGTGGCAGCTTATCTGAGAGAGAGATCTTAATGGCCATTATTCTGAAGAAGAGATTTTTACAATGAGGCTCCAAATTCCTTTATCACTTAAACAAAATCCAAAACCCTAACCTTGGAAGGAAAGCCAGCAGTTTGTAGGACCCCCATTTTGGAAATTGGTTTGGTGTAATCCAGCTTCCAGGAAGTAACTTTGGCCTCTGATCTCAGGTGTGAAACATACGATGGCTCGTTGGAGAGGTATCATCGAGGGGATTTTTTAGGGCTCAATCGGAGTATTTTATTATCATTGAGAAGCTTGATCACAAAAAAAACCTTCACATTTCAGGCCCTCAAAACTGACTGAAGTTAAAATTGCTAAAATAGTATAGAGTGCCAAAATTTCGAGAAAGTTGTTTTGAGCCAAATGGGAAAGGTGGGTGGCCACTATTATCCTTTTGGATCAATCCTCATGCATTAGGAATAAATGGACCTACATTACATTGATTTCATGGGGGAGAGGGAAGCGATTGAATCTTGGTCGTTTAGCAACCTTCTTTGGAGGCGTTAACGTTGTGGAGGATGTCTCATGAACATGTTGTTGTTGGGGTTGAATATGTTCAACCATTCATGCTACATGATATTTAAGGTCTTGAAGCAATCTTTTCAGACTGTTTCATTCTTGTCGACCTACTACTTGGATAGAAGGTGCTTGGAGTGCGAGGATCTTAGTAGTTCACGGTATCTTTATGTTCACCTTTTGAACAAATTGTAGAGAGGCTGGAGTTGTATTGTGAGACTTACTACCCTTGTAGTGTTTAGGTGGGACATGGTTGGAAATACCACTTTGGAATTACGTAGATGCTGACCCCATATTAACAATGAAACTATGGGGTCGTGACTCATAGATAGCATGGCACTACATATAACAAGTTCGCCCAAGAACATCATGATGAGGACATCTAATTGGACAGCTTATCCTATAATACCTCATCCTTGAAGGTTTAGGATTCCATATGAAAATCGACATTGTTGGTTGACACAGATCTAAGTCCTTCTTTGAAATACCCAATGTTGTATGGTTGCGGTTGTGGTGTTGTGGACAATCCCAAATTTTTGATGACCTTTGTTGATATGGGGTTCTTGGATTACGCTATCAGCAATAAAATAATAGCAGTCACCTTCACATGTCTGTGAATGAAAAGAGCCTCCCCTCTTGAGGATCTGGTAAGTTTCTTCGTTGAATTGTTAGATAAAAAACAGAAATAGGGTCTTTGTTGATGATCTGTCTTCTATCCATATTTACCAAATCCATTTCAGGTCGAGTTGGTTCATATCTTTGATCTCGATACCAATGATTGTTTTGAGTGACATTCATCGGTGTTGTGCCAAAAGTTTGTAAATCAAACCATTTCGGTGTCCTTCTTCATCTTTTTGTGACCTTTCCTTGTGTCTTGGAATGGTTTTAGGAAACTATTTTTTAGAGTCTTCTTTATCATACTTTGGTTTCTTTGGATTTACAGACCCGAACTCCAGTTTGGTGTAGGAAGTTCTTCTCGATTTTAACAACATATCGATAAACATGAGTGATGAGATGTCAGGAAAATCCATTTCATTTTGGATCTATCTATGTAGAGGCCTGATGTTGAGAACAAATGTCGTTTGGAGTATTTGATACCCAAATTGGTGTGCAATGTATGAAATATATTTGTGAACTTGGGAACTGCTTGGTATCTTTCCTTCTGTAGTGTGGTCCTTTTTGTATACATGTCGTCATAACTTTCGTTAGGGTAGTATTGTTCCTTTACTTCATCCACAAAAAATCCCAAATTAGGCTCGACACCATATATTTGAGACTCCTCTGCGGAAATTTTCTCCTCGGAAGTTTCCCACCAATGTTTGACATGGGAGAGCCTTAAAAGGAGTCTTGAAGGTGATCTTTTCTCTATGGAGAAAATCATGAACATAAAGAAATACATAAAGCTGATTAACCATTTTTCTAGGGCATCGCATATATATGTCCTTCAAAATATAGGAATATAAAAAATAAATTGTACCTTGAAAGAAGAGGTAGAGTGCCTCCAAAGTGGTAAACTTGATGAAGATCGTCTATTGTTATCGGTAGGCATTGAAGGATGTGGAAAAAATTCTCAATCATTTCATCCCTCAGTCACGGCGTGAGAGCTTGCTCAAGAAACAAGTTGATAGAATATTTTGCTCTGTCATTTTATTTTCTTCTTCCATGGAGGGTTTCTTGGGCATCACAGAGAATTACATCCTAAAGAGATACAAGATCGAGACCCAAGTCTTTGTACTCGGACCTCGTTAGGGACATACACTAAAATATGATCGAGAAGCGGCCTGATACCACTCCAGGATTATTTTGGCACAAATAGGCGGAGATATAATAAATAAATGTCTGAGTATCTTGGATATTCAATAATATAAAGAAATGTATCATAGTGCAACCATAAACATGAGAATCTGATAGTAATACACAGATTTCTATTAATGAGAGATAATGTACAAAGACTCTAAAAACAGTGAGGAGACTTCGGTAAGTGGTGGCGGTTTATCTGTAAGAAGAGATGTAATAAAGCTGCTAGCATTCAAAAGAAGACAATTTTACAATGAGATTCCAAAGTAGCACTATCATAAAGAAAATCCAAAGCCCTAACCCTAGGAAGATGAAAAGTCAACAATTTTGTGGACCGCATTTTGGGTAGTTTGGTCTTATCAACTAAAATTAGAGGCATGCTTTGGCATCGATCTTGATTTGGGGTGCGATAAGCTCATTGGAAAGGTATCGTGAGGAGATTCATTTGGGGGGATCAATCAGAGCCTTCCAGATATAATTGAGAATCTCAATCCAAAAAAAAAAAACCTTCATTTAGGCCCTCAAAATGGCCACAGAGTTAAAAAGCTAACAAAAATAGTAAATTGTACCAAAATTTCCCAGAAAAATGTTTTGAGCGAGATGGAAAAGGTGGGTGAAAGCCCGATATCCACCTAGATCACTATCAATAATGGAAACTTAGTGTATGTAGTGAGATCACGCATGACATGATTTTTAATCGATGAATGAAATTTCTTAGTGGTGATGGTGACCTGGTTCATTTACAAGTTATTTCATGGTGAAGTGATGTATGGAGTCTTGGAGAAAATGCATGATTATATAGTGCCTTAAAGATAAAGTTATTTTTTATAAGATTGAAGATATATTATTTACCTAGTATGTAAAAGGAATATTTCTATCATACCAATTGGTATGTGTACCCTTGATTTTTTATCACTTGTAAAAAACTATCAACACTTGGAGGGGATTTGTGTTAGTTAAAGGCGTTGGAAGTGGGCCATTATTTGCATATAGACTTTGGGTGACAAAATTAAGGGGGGTATGGTGTAATAATATTGAATTCCTAGATAAAATCATGATCCAGATTTTATGAGAAAAAAAAAAAAAAAAAAAAAAAAAAAAAAAAAAAAAAAAAGAGATATAGTAAAACTAGTTTTCTATTCAACAATGAAATAAAATTTGTAAAATCTTGATTGGAAATAAACTGTAAAATGGTGGTGACTTATCTCTGAGGAAGAGATGTGACCAGTTGTTCTCATTCACAAGAAGATGATTACAATGGGAGCTCACGAAGGCCTTTACAATAAACAAGAGTGCAAAAATACTAGAAATCCAAGCCTAACCCTAGGAGATAGGCAAAAGTCGCTATGGGCCCCATTTTGGTAGATTAGTACATCAACTTCCTGGGTTCGTAATTTTTGCATACAATCTTAGTTTTGAGCATGATACTTGGATTGGAAAGGTATCGATGAGGAGATTCATTTTTGGGGCCTCATTCATGCCTTTGAGTTATCATTGAGTCCAGGAACATATCCTGAAAAACCTTCATTTAGGCCCTTAAAATGGCCAGGGAAGTTAAAAAATGCTAAAAAAAAGTAGAATTGCCAAGTGCGGAAAGAATTATTTTGAGCCAGTTGGAAATGGGTGTGAGTGATATCCATATGGATAAATCCTCCCTCCTTAGGAAGAAATGGTCTCGTTGTGTTGATTTCCCCCATCGGATGAGGAATTTAGTTTAGAATTTGGCCCCGGGTGAGCCCACTTGCCTTGGTCTGGTGCCTGCTTTGATGACTCAATAAATTTGGATCCTTTGATGTCGGGTGCCCTTGATATGTGTGTACATAATATGATCATTGGATGCTTGTTGGATGCGGTTGAGGTTTGAGCTCTATTAATTGACTAGATGTTCTTCTCGTCAGAGGTGTCCAATGTGGTGCAGGAAATCAAAATTTGAAGAGATCCCACGTTGAACAACTTTGGGTGAAGGCCAAAGGGAATCTTGAGCTCAAAAGAATTATCTCCATGGCCTTGGTGATGGTGTACAACCCATAGCAGAGAGGGATAAGCTTCCAATGGGGTCTTGTAAAGTTCTTTTTGAAAGTGCAACCAAAATTTGTCTCCCACCTTAAACTTGTGTTGTACCCAATGTTGATCATGGCTTTTATTGTACTTGTCATTGGACTTACAGCAGGATATCCCCAAACATATTGGATGTGTTGGATCACTCAATGAACGAATTGCTTTGTCATCTTGATTCTGGAACAAGAGATAGTTAATTGAGGCGATGCACTTAGGAAGTGTAACATCTATGGGACCCGATGGTTGGAATCCCAACCCTACACAGAAAAGAGGTTGTAGTGGGATTAAGCTATGCAAGGATCGATTTGTAGATATATTGGACATAGGAAGGATCTCATCCCATGTGCCAAGGTGCTTCGAATTATTCATGTGAAGGATATACTGTATTCGATTCCGATACCAGTTTGGCCCATCACATGCAATTTGAAAGGCCATGATTTGGGGCTAGCTCAGTGTCTAGCGACGGCGAGGCTCAACCAAGTAATAGAAATGGTAGCCTATCTAGGGCAATGGTTTGTGGGCTTTCCAAATGTACTAGAGCACATTCAAAGAAAGATTGGCCGGTGGCACTCTGTGATGCTCTTGTAGGAAACAGTCGCCATCTTAAGAAAAGTCCATGACCATAAGGAGTCATTTCCCATGGTGGGCCGAGAGGAGGCTGGAGCATGTAGTCCATTGAGATAGATTCCAATGGCCTTCAAGGAGTAGGAAGAGGGTTGTACAGACCTTATTTCTTAGTGGTTGGTTTGGAAATCACGCAAGCAGTGCAGGACCTAATATACTTGATGACCTCCTATCGAGTTTAAATCCGAGTAGAAATGTTTTGTAGCATCACCACTGTCTTTTTGACACCAAAGTGTCACCTTACCCGTACATGGTGGATTCCCGAGACCATCTTCACTGGATTGCAACTTGATGGAACATAGACCCTTAGCCCGAGGCGACCACAACAACCCTCTGAAATATAAATTATAAATGACTATGTTTGTACCCAACATTTGTTAGGTGGTGAAGAGCCAGGTCCATCTCATAGAGTTGGGGGCCATCGAGAGGTCTCATGCCTTAAAAAGAGTCTAGCAAGTGGTAGAGTGTCTGGAAATGAGTAGTTTCTTGAGAACTAATCAACGATGCGATTGGTCCTACCTATTTTATAATTGATGTTGAAATGGAAATGTTCCAAGTATGTGGACCACTTTTGATGGAAGTCATCCTTCAATTTTTCTCGTGTCTTCATAAACTGAAGTGGATTATGATCAGTGTGTATTAATGTCTCCTTCTCAAGAATGTAAATACTCTCCCAGGAGGCGGGGATTACCTGATAGACACATTTTCTTTGTCATAAACTAGGGTATTTATGGACAACACTCGGATAAGTGTCTCTCCCACTATGATAGGCCATGGGATGACCATTCTGAGTGAGAACGATGCCCACAACATAATCACGAAGAATGCATGTAGCAGTCCTCAAAGGGATGTTAGCAGTATAGATAGTGAAATAATAGGATGAGAACAAGCGTTGCTTCGTCATACGAACACTTTTTGTTGGGACCAGCCCACACAAATGTTTCCTTACCACCACCACAGTGATTTGGTTGAGGGCCCATGAATATGAGAATCGGCCACAAAGCTTGTAGAAATTAGCCAGGAGGCCCAAAGAAGCAGAAGCTTAGTGGGTGTGGATTTGGGGATGGCTAGTCACGAAAGATTTGGATCTTGGTTGGATACACATATACACCATGTTGATCAATGATGTATCGAAGGTAATGGATGCAATCATCTTAGAAGGAATCGATACCAGGTGGTGATATAGCTTTATCTTAGCGAGATGTACAAAACCTATTGAATATGATACAAGAGTTCCGCCCAAGTCTTGATGTAAATTACAATGTCATCCAGACACACCACCGATTATTGAAGGTGAATGGTCATAGGATGCTCGTCCATCATCCTGTAAATGTAGCCGGTGCATTTTTCAAACCAAAGGCATGACCAACCATTCAAAACTTCATTTGACTTGAAGACAATCTTCCATACATTTATGCATTTCTCTCCGGGACACGGTGGTAGCGGACTTCATATCAATCTTCTTTGATATTTATCCCCATGAGTTGATCAAGGAAGTAGTCGATTCGGGGAATCAGTATTGGTTTTGGTAGTTTATTGGGCCGTCAATTAATCGCGAGTAAAAGCCAAGTTCCATCTTTCTTCTGTACAGCATGATTGGGCTCCAACGAGGTGATGAGATGGGACGGATGTACCTTTACCGTGGGCGGTTATTGGATTGTCAGCCAGTCACCCTCGTTCTCTAACATAGAGCGACGATAGGTTGGCCCATTTGGTAGCGGTGCGTTGGGGGTTAGGTCGATGGGGTGCTTGACTGGCGATCTTGAGAGTACCCGGTAATTGAGGAAGATTATCAAAACAGCTAACTTCCATGACCTTATCTACTTGCCTGCTGTGTGGAGAGGTATTTGAGACTTCTGGATGTGGCTATGATACTATTAATAGAGAATGAATCTACGAAGACCAAACTTCCTACTGTCGAGAGATGACCCTTCATTACTTAGAGATCAAAGGAAATAACCAGGTGGGACTTCCTCGAATTAATCTGCAACAATTTCATGTTCAAGTAATAATAAAACTACGGGGCCTAGACTCATATATAACATGACATTTCAATAAATAATTTTGTCCCAAAGAACATCCACACAAACTTTGAGAGGAGAAACATCACACAATACCTCCATCTTTGAAGGGCTTGATGCCGCTATGACATTCGATACCGGTTAAATTACAGAGATCACGGCTTCCTTGGTGGAGCCATCTAATGGTGTAGGGTTGTGGGTGAGGCATTATGGATAGGTCTAGTCGCGAAAATATCTACAAAGATGAGGTTCTTAAAGCTACTGCTATCAATTATGAAATGCAGTGGGGTGCCTTTAACCCACATATATGAATGAAGAGTTCTCTCTGTACGGCTCGTCTGGTTCACCGGTAGAACAATGAACGCTTAACAATAGTCTTTGGATTTCACATCAAATGATCCATCACCCACACTACGGTCTGGTCAGTCAGAATCCACTTGTCGATTTAGAGAGTTTTCCGCCCGATACGGTGACTTCTTTTGAGATACAATCAAGCGATTAATTCATGCGAGAGCCTCTTATAGATGCTTTTACTTCCTAATGTGTTTGCTTTTGTCTTTCTAATTGTCCTTTCCTTTGCTTGGCTTACTCGTTGTCTTGATACTATCTAGCTTTTCTCTATCCTTTATTTTGTGGTTTGGGGCTACCCTTTACGGATTTTTGTGAGAGTTTCCCGGGTCCAAATTACCCGTCTTTGTTTGACTTCGATTTGGCATATCCGATAGGTCCTCCAATGAGTGGGGTGTCCATGAATTCCATTTTAGTATGGATGTATCTATATAGAGAACCACTATAATGCTTGAAACCATGTGTTTCTGAATCTTTGATACCCAAATACGTGCGCAAGGTATGGAAGACTCTTGTAATCCATGCTGGCAATTCTCCTTCTGCTTGATGTGGTCCATTTAGTATAAGTTATCCATAGCAAAGCGAAATTAGTATTTTTCCTTAATAGAATTCTTGAAGGGATCCCAAGTAGTTGTGACTTTAAATAATGAGGGTTCCTCCTTTCAATTTTGCTCCTGAGCGTTTCCCCGCAATCTTTGACATGGGGAGCGACTTTGAAAGTGAAAAAGTAATATTTATCCTATTATTCAGAAGTTATGGACAAAATACCCTTCGAATTCAACCACTTGTCTACATCATCGCATCAATTTGACCCAGCGTACAAATATAGAATATCCGGAAATTTTATTTGTACCTTTGAAGGGTAAAGCCTCTGCTCCAAAGTGTATGCATGTTGGTAGCTAAAGGATTTGTCGCGAAACTATCACATCATGTCGTTCTCTCTGTTAAGTGAAGTTCTCGATCAATGGTTGAAGGATCTCATGTCACAGATCTATATTTTATTCTACCATGAGAGGTCACTTGGGCATCTGAGAGCTCTTGTCCTCAAGAGAAATGAGCTCAAGACCCGAGCTTTTTAATGCTATGACCCTGGGTGGAATGTGCATTAATCGACAAAGGAAGGCCAGCTCGATACCATTGATCCATATTTTATGAGAAGAACAAAAATGAATACTAATTATTAGCAGTTCTTAACAAAAAATAGCAGAGATACAATAAAGAATTGGTTTCCTATTCAATAATGAAATAAAATTTGGCCCTTAAAATCTGGTGAAGTGAACTGTTGGAATGGAGTGAGCTTATCTCACGAGAAGATATGCTTGATGATTGTGCTCATTCCGCGAAGATTGTTACAATGATGCTCTGAAGGACTTTTACAATAAACCGAGAATTCCAAAAACCATAGACATCCAAAATCTAACCCTATGAGATGGGAGTGCACATTAGCGATATTTATTGTAAGGGGGTTAGATTTGCAAAGGAATGGGTTAAAACCACTTGTCCTAAGTTTGGAATGATTACACGCCTGTGGTAAGCTACAAGAAATTTTGGGCGGCAGAAATTAAGTGGCCCTAGATCAACGATGCATATAAGTTCAGCCCCCTCCTTTCTACCTTTAAAGCGGAAGTGGAGATTAGGAATGAAAGTACATCTCAGCCGGCCAGATCTGATGAGGTCTTTGGGGATCGACCTCAAAAGGCTTCAATGCGGACCCTTTGCTTGTCTGCCTTTAAGACAAGGGGTCCAAAATGGGATCACATAACTTCAAGCGAGCCCAGAGATCAAGCTGGATCAACATTTCAGCGTGATCCCATCCTCCTCAAGCTGCTCTTATGTTTTAACCAAGCGTGGGCCTTCCCTGTTATGTCATCTTGGAGCCACCTTTCCCTAGCTGGTGTGTCATCATCCTTATCCCTCTTTTATTCAGTGGTCCTTTCCCCATCTCATCATCCACTCACCACCTACCACTGTGTCCGGCTCCCCTCACGTTAGCCTCCCACTAAAATCAATGCCCATCATATGCTCCTCTCTGCCTCCTCAGCCTCCTTTTTCCATGTGTCTCCCACTTGTAACCTCTCTGGCCCCCCTCATCTCTTCGTACCTCCACCCTCATAGCTTTGGCCACTATCCAAATTGTGTGCCCCATTCTTACGCCTTGGCCTCCCGATCTATTCATGGTCGTTCGGTAATCCGAGGTGCATGACGCAGAAGGGGCGTCCACGTCCCTGAGATGCAGGATTGAGTCGGACCATCCTCAATCCCAAAGGAAGTAGATTCCAGCCCAGATACAGGATGGTGGTAGTTAGACCTTCGTCTGCTATACATAATGGAAAGATCTGAGTGACGAATTAAAAGGCGATGATTACTTGCGGGTATCAGAATGTCCGGAATTCGCGTCGTCGTTGGTGAGCGATTATTCAAAGATTCTTGTCGTTGTGAAGCCATCGCAGGAGCGCCGAAATCAATGTTCAATCTTGACGTCTGAGTTTATTTGTTATTTGTTGTTTGAGTATATGTAGGTGTTTTCACCATTTTTGTATCTATAGATGGTAGAGCAAAGCTCCGCGGCGTAAAGTTTTAACAACCATTATGGTTTCCTGGTTATGCATCTGTGTTTGAGATTTCTTGTTTTATGACAAACAATTTTCCTTTCCATCTATGTTTCATCTCATGCGAGAGAGTTCATGATGAATGCGCCGTATGAATTAGCACAATTATGTTATGATAAATGATTTATTGTTGCATTCTGTTTTTCTCTGGTTTCTGCATTTGGGTGTAAGAAGATCTTGCTTTCATATGCCTTCTCTCACAATCTGTTAGAAACACAGAGGCTTATAACGATCCCTCTTCTCATACAGAGTCTTCCCACGCTCGCCCTTATTACAACTCACCTATTTGGAGTTCTCTAAGACCCTCACTTGCTTATACATTATAGAATGGTTTGAGTTGAGGCAGTATTATTCTACGAGTTTTCTTCCATTTTGATCCACTTTAAACAACAAAACATGATATAAAAATGATGGGTGTGGGACTCGGCTCTGCCAAGCAATCCAGAGTGACTTGTGGCGTAACATTTAAATTGTCGTTAGGGAGACCGAAATTGGAATATTTTCCACTGATTGGTATTGATGATCAAGCAACGATTACAGAAAGGTGCATGAATGTCTCGGAAACTTGAAGATATTTCATGCACTGGAGACTCCATTATAACGACTCCACTTGAAGCCGAAGACATTTATTAATTGTGGATTCGAAGCCCAGGGCCACACGGTCTCATCCACACTTGCCTTCCCCAAAGGCTACCGCTAGGGACATGACTAGAGTGGTGGTTGAAGAAGAGGGAAAGATCTCTGCCAAAAGTTTCCCATTCTTAGAAACGAGGAGTGTCACATGCATGCCCTTCTGTAGAAGACTCCCTTTCTCCTCACTAGAGTTTCTTAATAGGCCTCCCTCCTTGGTTTATCGTTTCTTGGATTTTTAGGATGTTCCTGTAGGTTTTCCCCTAGATAAAGTTGGAGGGAGAAAAGTCTTGCCTCCCCTCCTCTGAGAAGTTTTTCCTTGGGTATGGGCACAGGGAACTACATGGAGGGATTTCCTCCTCACGCACAAAAAGCGCCTGATGACAGGCTCGTTAGCCTTCTCCCTGAATCCTGTCTTGTTTCCCACTCCATTTCGAGACTCATTCAGAGATGGCCCTTCGCGAACTCCTACTCCTCCAAGTTCTCCTCCACCTAAATATCCCTATGGTGCTCAATCCCCTCAGGCGAATAGAATGGGCCATATTCAGTACTAGATGTCTCCCAACTTTAATCTACCCATCCTACAGCAGATCTCTCTTTGGAGACTATTTTGAAATACATGCCCAAGTTTTGTGGAGGAAGGGTATAGCTATGAAGAGCATGTTTTCTCTGGGTTATCACGGACAACTTTAAACATTTAAATGGGAATAATGGATGGGAGTATTTGTCCTCCTTTTGGATAAGCGAGGTTAGGAAATAAGTTTAGAGAGGATTATTACAGGATCACTGACTAACGGGAATTGAAGCCCTAGATAGTGTTTTCTTGAGGCAATGGGAGGCAGGGAAAGGATTATATACATGGCCAGTTTGGGGCTCACAGAAGAAAAATGGAAGGAGAGTTTGTCTCTGACTTCTCCAAAAGTTTCAATAAGATGTATAATAGATTCTGAAATAAAACCCTCGGAAGCCTCACTTGGAAATTTCCCTATCTTGGGGTGCTTTTGACCCTAATTTTGTCTTCTATTGAGAGAAAGAGACACCTCCTTAGCTCAGATGTAGGACGCAGCTGTAGAAGTGGAATCAAACATAGCGATTGATGGGAAGGAACCAAAGTAGGCATAAAATAGAGAAGAAAGAGTCCCGGAAGCTATAACCGGCCCCTTCGTTGCCCCCCGCCTCAAGTGGATGAACTAACCCACAGGATAGTGAAGTTTAATATAGGAAGAGATGGATAGTGAATGTGTAAAGGGAAGAAAATGAACAGGGCCCCCTCAGGAAGGCAGAAAGGGAACAAAGGGGGTTTGAAGCCAAATAATGTGCTCCCAACTATGAGAGAGGGAAGAGCCGAGGGGATGACCCAAATCGTTAGACTTCCCTTTTAGAACAATTTGTGGACCAAAGAGAAGAAGGAAGCAGATGAGCTGAGGCCCAAATCCACTGCTTAAGTCACTCCTTGCTCCCCATGGAGGCTCAATTAGCATATGAGGAATCTCTCACAGCTAGGCAGAATGACTAAATGGGGTGAGCAAAGGAGACAGAGGCTAGTGTGGTGGTTGAAGGTATGGCACAGAGTCAGACAAAAGCCGTGACACTGATGTTCTGCAGAAGCAGTCCACTAGAATGAAAATATTCTAATGAGTAAGAGGCCTCCACAGTGCAGAAAGGCTCAGCCTCTCCCATTGTCCAGAGTCATGTTTCTGAAATAAGAGAAATTCCAAGCTTACATCTTCTTTTAATTTAAGGCATAGAGATAAAAATATTAGAATCCTGTGCCCCTCAAATGAATTAAGCATGAAGAATTTAAAAAACACTTCTGCAGGCTTTTGAGGCTCTGAAGCCTCATGCCCTCCCACCGACTCCATAAACCTCCAACATGAAAATCTGCTGGGAGTTGTCCTAGGTCCCTTGGTAGAAGATAGAGATGATTCATCCCCTCCTCTCTGTTCTCTGTAATGGTCAGTCTCAATCCAGGAGGATTAGAGTGTCTTGGAGTTATCAAAGGACTTGAGTGGTTTCTCTGGTACCCCGAGATGCCCATGAAAAGTATAGTCATGGACATTGTAGTGGCATATGTTCCCCCCAAGTTTGGCATGTGTTGTCAAGATTAAAAGTTAAAAGCTGACTAGGGGAACCTTGTGATGGACCTCATATGCCATTATCCAGGTGTTCGGAGAAGAATAGGAGACTATCACAGGGAAGCCCCAAGCTGGCCTACATAATGGAGTGATAGAAGCCAACCCTACCAGAAATCACCCCATCTTTGCACTTTGACACTGATTTAGGGTCTAGTTTTTTTGCAGATCATTGAAACTCCTGATGTCCCTTTATAGATCAGAAAGCAGCCCATCATTTCCTCTGAATCTCCTCCCTCCATCACCCATATCTGGAAAATGTTCTTTGATCGAGCTTTGTTCGAGAAATTTGGAAGCTGAGGAGTGGTTTATTCCACCCTACTTTCGAGAGACCATATCCTATCATATGGTAAAAGATTTGACACCACCAACAATGTGGCCGAGTACGAAGCCTTGATTCTAGGTATAGAGTTGCCAAAACAAATTAGGGAATAGCAATATTTGGAATCTTGAGTTGATTATCCAACAATCAGAAGTATACCTGTCGTGCACAAAATCGGTTCAAAATTCTGAAATGAAATTATGGGACCTAGTTGATAATTTCTTCTTGGCTTTTTAACATTTCTTTCATTAAGAGAGAAAACTCACTGAAGCTGATTCCTTGGCTGTCTCAGTTAGTTTGCTCAAAGTTCCTCTGTTGTCTATGGTCAAATATGATGTTGTGATAAAATATAGGCCCTCTGTATAGGACAATGTCAAACATTGGAAAGGTATTTGAATGATATAAATCGAGAAATTTCTCCAATCAGTTGATGAATTTTGTGTTGCACATAGATGAGGATCCGAGCAGTGAGGAGAACCTGACCATCACCTTGGGGAGTTTTTAAATAAAATTATTGACCACAGTTATTAGGCTACTGACTGATCACATCTTAGAAAGGGATCGAAAATCCCATTAGAAGGTTGTTAAATTAGGAATAATGATGTGGCTGATAAGGAGTAGAGTTTGGTGAGTGAGGATGACATATTTGGAGTGCAACATAGGCACACCCCATAGGAGGAGCCTAAGTTTTTTCAAGTTGTCTGAGAGTTTAGTAGTAGGAAGCCAGTACGTAGAATATCTGATTCACTGAGGAGTTTTCACAGTGTGGTGGCGTGGACCTCGAAGACCTTATCAGGAAACATATCTGACACATGTCGATCAGTGAGAATAAGATCCATTTGAAAGAAGAGGCTAGGCCATTCAGTAGAATCTAAAAGATGAGATAAATCCCATGATGCTACATCAGCGTGGAGAAAAGTGAAGAAGAGGCTGCTAGATGCCTAAATCCATTGTCCCCTTGAGATATAGTATTTGGGTGGCCAATTTGGTCCCGGTAAAGGAAGAAAAAGTGGTGAAATCGAGACTACTGTGTTGATTTAGAAACCCGAACATGAGCTCAAGAAGGATAATTATCCCTTGCCCAGCATGGAGCACATATTACATAAGGTCATTGCTTCGAGAATATCCATGATTGATGGTTTCTCAGGATATAATAATATCGTTGTTCATGAAGATGACAGATAAAAGACTGCATCTACCACTCCATGGGGAAGTTTTATGTACGATAAAATGCCTTTTAGGTTGATGAATCAAGAATTACATTCGATGGAAACCATGAACACTGGCCTTCATCGGGAAAAAGATAAGTTTGTGGTGATTTTTGACCTGTGATTTTCTCTCCAAGTACGATAAAAACATCCAGTACTCCCACTTAAAGAAGGTTTTCCTGAAGTGTAGCCGGAGGCATGGCTATATTTAAACCCCCAAGAGAATGGATTGTTTTCTATCTGCAGGAGGAAAAGCTATTAGGCAATACACATATAGTGTCAGTGAGGGTAAAGGATTGACCCTAAAGGGGGTAGGAAGCACTTGAGACCCACATAGCACCTATATCTAAAGAGTTTAGGCCCTTTTAGGAAAGATAAATTTTTAGAGGGAGATTTGTCTCTCAAATTTTGTTGGAGTTAGTTAGAACCACACATCACAAAACCATAACTCTGGAAGGGAGATGAAGTGAAATGAATGTTGGTAGGAATCTTTTGATAAAATAAAGAAAGAGGCGTTAGGCTGAAACTTTTATGCCTAAATGGGTGCAATTAATTCTAAATATTTCTAATTTTTCACTGCTTCTTGTGTCTGATAGCAACAGAATCTTATGCAAAAAATAGTCAGGAAAATGAGCCCTATTGCTTTCTCTGACAAAGCATTAGAGAATCTGTAGAGAGGAACTCAATTATGGGATCATGGAAAAATCCTATACTTACTGGTGAAGACTCTTAAATCTTCGAGTCTATGTCTTGCTCAAATCAACATATATCTTCAACCTGCATGAAGACATTCTTATAACCCTATGGGCAGGAGGAGGGAGTAAATGGATGGCAGAGATCACAGAATTTGATCTTTGGAGAATTAAACCCCTTGATTGAAATAAAGGGGTTTGGCCAGAAGTTGTTAAGAATCAGAGTGCAAAGACCAGATTAAGCACATCTAATGAGAAAGCTTACAGCCATCTAACAAACATTTCCGAAGGTGCCCACATCTTAGCATCATGCCCTGGTGCAAGGACATCTTATGCTACTGCCAAAAAATTAAATACACAGACTAGTTAGGAAAAAATAAAGGCCAGACCTTAAAGAAGCTCAAGAGTCAGGATATTCACAGGCATTGACCGGGCCTTGTATTGGAGAGACCTCACAGAAGTGTCTTGAGGAGTGTCTGGACTGCATGACAAGCCAGAAGGAGTTATATTCAAAATTCCACCGATCTCTGTGGAAGTCATCATTGGAAGATCCACCCAGCTCACAAGATCCTCTGGCTGAGTATTAAGCCCTGTAATTTCACGATGTCTATGAAAATCAGGAGCTTACCTTCTCAAACTCACCGAGAGAAGTTCTTCTCAGGAAAGTAACAACTCAATCTCTTCCATTCGAAACTATAGTGGTTTTAGGCACCTTCGGCCGGTGGGGAGTTGGACTTTATCAGGTCAAATTCATCCCTCCTCCATTCATGTCTAGTGGTCCCGGCCTGTGACTATTTCACCAAGCAGGATGAAAGTTATCACAGAGCAGAGCTTGCTTCTCTGAAGTGATTCTATCCGACTTCCACAGGAAAGATATCTGCTAACTATATTTGGTTGCCCTAGCAATATCCCCATGACAAAATGCCTCCCATTTAAATTCCGACCTAAGTCTAAGTTACATGAAACAGTTAGAGATTTCTTTGCTTCCTCCACACTAATATCTCGAGGAAAGCGAGATTTGCCGGAAATTCATAGATACTAGATATAATATCTTTGAGCTACTAAATGAAATGCTGAAATGGCCGAATCGCGATGATCAAAATATCGACATAATCTTCTATACGAGTAATCTCGAAATATGACTGAGAAATAGCACTGAATCGGACTAGCAAATGTTCATGGGCCTCTTCAAGGGGCAACCTCCGATTCTGAAGGCATTCACACAATAATATCAAGCTAGGAGTTCTTCGCCGCCTCAGCCACTTGTTATACTAACTATGTCCTGTTAAAGAGAGCATCCTGAGGAAGATCAACTAAATGGAAGCTTCTATTAGGTCTTCTTCACATCATATATTCTATTTTATTGAAAGGAGTCTGTAAATAGTCCAGCCTTTATTACATCCATTCATTGATCCTACCTGTAACAATGAGTTAGGACCTGTATCCTTTACCAAAACCCATTGTCCTCGAAGCAGAATCATAAGAAGCTATTTTGCCAGAGGAATAGTAGATGGTTCCCCATTAAGCATCTCTTTGGGAGTCTCCTCTTTTCCACTTTAATACTGCTGCCTTACAACTTCGATGGTTCTACGGCAGGCTGACCTTCCTACAGTCCAAAAAGTACTTCCTAGTTGGCAACCAAATGGATCACTATGAAATCTTTCTGGAAGGTTGGTTTGAAGTTAGCTGGTTCAAATACCTTCTTTAAGCACGAAACATGAAAAGCAGGATGTATCTTGTTGGTAGGCTGAGCTAGATATCTGACAATACTGCTTTAGGCGTGTAAGATACCAAAATATAGAATTTGGCACGACCTTTGCTCAGGCCTTGAGAGTTTTTCTTATGGTTGCGACCCTGCAGGAAACTGGAATCCCCTTCATTGGCGTTGAGCGACCCATAGTCGCTAGCTGCTTCATTCTAATGCAGACCATGACCAGTTCTCTTTAAATGAAGGATATCCTCTTTCCAGTTGTGTGTTTGATCGGCCTTTGGACAACCAAGGTACACAGATATAGAAGGAGCCACTTGGTAACCCATGCCCTACTTCACTTCAAAAGAGTCATAAAGTGGTTATCGTGTATGGTGTTATAACACCATTAAATGAGAAATTCCTTCTAGACCCATGGTTTCCTATTTTTAAGTCTGCTCAGATAGGTTCCAAACACTTGTTGAAGCTTAGTTGTATCACTACAGGGATGATGAGTTAGAGGCTGAGATGCAATTGTAGCATTAAGCGATTCTTGCCATAAATTGTTTGTGAAAGTTGGGTGTCGATCAAAAACAATAGAGTTTAGCATGACTTAGGCTAGTCCATGAAAATTTGGGCACCATGGATGCTGGTAAATGGGTAGTGAAGAGCACAAAATGAGCAACTTCATGAGAGCGTCCACCACCACCATTATCAGTTAGTCGGTTGGTGGCACCTTCGTAAATCAAGGCCATATCAACTTCCAAATATTAGGGGGTGGAAGCCGATTCGGAGGGTGCTGGAGGTGACTAACTCTCCCTTATTTGCATTACGGCATACCTCCATTCAGCCTGACTACGGATCTCATGTTCCTGCATCAGAAAAAGGCGATTTAACTTTACAATCATATGTTTTGGTGAGCCAGGTGCCTCATTTATGCGATTATGAGCTCGGTCACCGTGGATTTGAGCTTGGTTGTTTACTTAAATCTGGCTGACCTTTGTATCCTGCTCATCCACCGGAAGCCGAGAGTGACACCACGGGGGCACATTGCCTTAATTGCGATTCGAGATTAGATCGCAAGACTTTTGGGGTCTGCCGACCATTCACCGGTGCCTTGACTGCGATGTCGGAAGGTACAATGAAGGAGGAAGAGAAAAAGGGATCGCCGTCTTCATTTTTACTGCAGAGGACGATTACATGTCCAGCCACTACATTGTCTTTGCCCTTCAAATGATCTCATAATCATAGCCAAGAGCTTAGTCACCCATTTTGTTTCTCAAGGGAGGAAATCGTTGTTCCAAAAATGTTTGGGGCTTTGATTCCTCTGTCTTAATTTGGAGCGTTGCCCCAAGATATAAGGACGTCATAATTCAACTTCATGCAGAATGGCCAGCATTTCTTTTCATAAATAGGTTTGCCAGTTATTTTGAAGACCGGAGTTGTTTTTCTTGTAAGGACTAACCCTCTTGCATAAGGACAAGCGCCCGATACCCTTTTCCCGTATGCGTCGCATTCCAACACAAAATGTCTTTGTGAAATTGAAGGAGAAGAAGCGAGCAGGAGTGAATTACACTGCCATGCATCTTCAAAGGATTTGAAAAGATTAAGCATTCTTTGAGGTCCAAGTGAAAGGAGTTCTTTTTAAAATCAGAGCGTGAGAGGTGCTGCAATATTTCCATAGTTCTTGACGAACTTACGATAATACCGAACAAAAATACCACGCCAAGCTTTGAGAGTCTTAGAGTGCGACCAATCTTGCATAGCTTTAATCTTTTAGGATCCACCACAGCCATCCTTTCCCACTGTATGACCCAAGTATTCTACTTGGATGCACCAAAATCACATTTGGGCTGTTTTAGGAAAAGCTGGTCTTTGGCAGAGTAAGTGAGAACTTGATCCACATGAGTGGATGAAGATGCTTTCCATGTCTTTCTATATATGAGGACTATCATCAAAGAAAACTAAAGACAAAATAATTAGAAGAGCGGAGGAACATGGTTCATGAGGCTCTGAAAGGTGGATGAATTACCGCAATGAGGCATGACCAAAACTTTCATGATGGCCCTCATGAGTTGAAGAGTCGTCTTAGGAATGGACTCTTTCATCATCATTTAATTGATAGCGGCGAAGATCAAGTTGGTGAGGAATTATGGGCACCACTTTCGGTTCATCGGAGAGGTCATCGATGGCAGGTCGGTATGTCTTTGATGGTGAGTTTGTGAGAGCGGAGATCACGACATATTAAGCAGAACCAACTAACTTTCTTTAGTACCATGGCGACCGAGAGGAGTAAGGGCTCGTACTGAAGAGATGACTCGGCGAGTAAGGAGTTCACGGACCATTTTCAATTTCATTCTTTATGCAAAGGGGTGGCGATATGGAAACCATTATTGTTGGGGAGGCTTCATGGGACAAGGGGAAAGGAATGATAATGAACACCAAGGGAAAGAGGGAGTCCCTAGGGAATGGAAAATACCACTTGATGTTTAAAAAAGATGGCTTGGAGGTCTGCAGGAGCGGGTGGGATCTACCCACAGCAGAAAGCGAATGGCATGGAGTTAGGCTGCTGTGCAGAATGATGACGTACACAGGCAATTTCTCCCATCGCGATGAGAAGGCGAACAGTTTTCAGGAGAGCAGCGATGCGCTTGGGGAATTTATGTTTGTAGCCTCCTTGGGTCAATTACATGTTGATATTAAAGGTCCAAAAGCGAGAATGGGACCCAAGGTTGAGCCATTCGACTTAACCTGATGTCAAGACCTCCATGTCAATAGAAAACATATGGGATTTGAGGTTGTAGTCACCTATTGGAGGCGCACATTTTCTGGCGCCCTCCATTTCATGGAAACCACCATTAAGCAATCATTATTTTAAAATTAATGCCAGCATGGATACTTAATGGGTTTCTTAGGCGATCTGGTGATAGATCGAAATTATGGGTGCCACTATCAACCAGATGATGACACTTTTAGTTGCCGAATATAACCGATTGAAACGAGAATTTGAGAGCGGAGAAGCCCTAGTGAGAGCATTGAAGTGATGGGTTCTCTGTAGGAGGAGTCGAAAGGAGGGTTTATTTAGAATTTTACGAGTGGCTGAATACCGGGGGAAACATCATCATCGTCTTCTTGGAATATCCTCGAAGAGATGGCCGCCAAGATATTTTGTTTCGCACATTTTGTAGCACAGGAAATATTTTCATCAGTTATAAGAGGCCTTTGGGTTTGTCGTTATTATTTTCGGACCAATTTTTGGATTTTTTAAAGAAGCGGAGAGAATTGGTAAGTTGACCTGGATTTAGGAAGGGAAAAAGGAAGGCTTATGGTTTTGAGAGGAAAACGATTTGTTGTACTTCTTTGGATTTTGGTAGCACCACCCAGAGGTAAATAGGCCGACCATGAGGACATGGGCACAAACATCATCCTTGAGGGCTTGATAAAAGCACTCTTGAAAGGCATCTGATCATGCCCTCTGTTCAAAAATCAGGCATTCAAATCCCAGTATAGAAGTCTTAAAGCACATGCTGATTGCTCAATTTTCAGCAGCCCAAATGGTTGGTGTCGATGTCAAATCATTCATAAATCTATGCAACAAATTGGGTCCAAGTAATGTATCCTTGATGGGAAGTTTTCTCCATTGCCACCACATGCCGAAGCGTTTTTTGATCTAGATGGAGAAACCATCTTTAGGAGTTTAATGATCATCGTAATGTTGAGAGAAATAATGTTCCATTTGTGACCCAACCCGGTGAAGTGGAGGCCATCAAATTTAGTTACATCCACCCTTGGAAGGCATATGTCCTTTGAAAGTGATGTGGTTGAAATGAATGGGAATAAGTTTCACCTTAAGTATTTTTATGTGCATCTCATCATCAAGAGGATTTTAGGTTTGGTGCAGTAATGCTTTCTAGCAATGATTCGAGTTCATTTTTTTACTTCCGCCGTTGCGGACTGTACGGCTACATGGCCGGATGCATTCATGGAGGCATCACGGGAGCAATGTGCTGCAGGTTATTTACACTTGCTTGTTAGGTCTCTGATAAAGCCGGATTGCGAGGAATTGTTGAAGCCGAGACTCTAGTTCTTGATTCTGGTATGGGCCATGAAGTGATACAGGTGAAGGCCGAAAGGGAGCGTGAGTCCGAGAAATTTTTCTTGAAAAATGATGGTAAAAGTGATAAGGGAAAATAAATGAATCTAATGGAACTAGAGTCTCAAATAATGGTGAAAAATGGGTGTAGAAAGAGATGGGAGGGTCAAATTTTTACTTTGAAAGAAATAATTAAAGGGAAAGTGATGAAATGAAGAGATAGATCTAATGGAATAGGTCTCAAATAATGGTGAAAAAGATTTATACAGACTTTTTTTTTTTAAATTGCGGGGGTTGTAAATTACGGCGAAGGAATGATCGCGGTCTTTGAAATCCCCAAATTATGAACCCCAGAGTATTTGTAGCAGCAGAGACTCTGAGATCACGGGTTAATAGATCGCCGGTTTAATTTGTTTATATTGTTATGTTCCCCAAGGGTTAGAGTATTCAAGGTTCTGAAAAGGGTTTGCCTGTGCTATAGCTCTCGATGTCGATGCGAGGTCAGCAGTAAAGTACTTGGCCAATATCTCAGGTACTAACTAAGGAGGATAGGCTGGTACCCTAAGCCGAGTACTGCGGAGCTACCAGTGCCCAAGAAGTATCTTCTCGAGTGTTGTTCAGGGTGGCACTATACCAGTTGGGCGACCAATCAATTTATCTACAAAGGGATTCATGATATATAAGTCAATTTGTATACATGTTTTTTCTAAAGCACTACCACTCGAAGTGGTACCAACAGAGGTTACAAGGGTGGCCAACCAAACGCTTAAGAACCATAGCATTTCTAGTGTATAGATCCCACTAAGCAGCGGGTTTAATGCCGTGATAATGATATCTTCTGTAGCTTGAAGCTTGTAGGAATACGTCTCTCCACTGAAAAAAAAAATACCCACAATTTTACGCCGAGAAGGGCCTTTCGATACCACTTACCGAATACGAGATATATAAAATATCTGACGAAATAAATGCAGAAATATTGAGAATATGATGGAAATATCAAGCGCATAATCTTCCTGACTACACAGAAATGATATCTGAAGCAAGCTTCTGAAATAGCACTTTGGAGATGATGCTTAGTAATTTCCTTTGAGGCCTCCAGAGGCAACCTCGGTCGAAGCGATTGCTCTGTTACAATAATATCCAAGATAGGGTTCTTCATACTCGACCCTTATTTATACTAACTATGTCTATTAAGAAGAAGCATCTAGAGGAAGATCCTTCTAAGCGGAAGCTTCTAATAGGTCTTTTTACATTCACCATATTCTATTTTATTGAAGGAGTCTTATTAATAATGACCTTTATTACATCATCACATTGATCTACCTATGTGCGGGTTAAGGACCTTAGCAAAGTCCTCAGTAAAATTGATCAAACATTAAAAACTCTTGGAGGACAATAAAGAGGGCACAGGACTCAACTCAAATTTTCTCTTTGGGCTGGTCAGATTTGATATTAACCAGAAATCCATGGGTATCTCACCTTTCCAACTGGTTTTTGGAATAGAGGTCATTTTCCCCACTCGATACGCCTTAGGCAGAAAAGTTTCCTTCAAGACTTTGAAGGAGAACCTAGTCATGTGGTCAGAAGGATTCATCGGATGGTGGAGTCGCAGTGAGATGAAGAGAAGAGGTCATGAGCAGGGGCCTACCAATCATCGACAAAAGATCAAGCAGGCTTTTGACGGGAAGAGCAAAAAGAAAGAATTTGAACAGGGTGATAGGGTGCTCAGGTGGGATGCACCTAGGCAGGAGAAGGGAAAACAAAGTAAATTTGATGCCCTACGGTTTGGGCTTTTCAAGATCCTTGAGGTATTTTCAAACAACACTACGAGTTCAAGGATGGAAGGGAAAAGAAGTTTTCAATGGCCCATCAAATGGGCATTTCTTAAAAAAATGTTTTTTGTGAGCCCCAGTAGGCTCTTTTTGTTTTGTTTCGTAAATACTATTTTTGTTTCAGCCTATTAAATGGCTCCATAGCCCAACGACAAGGCATTGAATCTGCAAAGGAGTTCTTAGAGAATCACAAGGGCGACTCTATCCCCATGGGGTGAGCCAAATGTTAGCGATCTTTCTTGTAAGGGTGAGATGCAAATAATGAGTTAAAACCCACACTTGTCCCTAAGTTTGGAATAACATACTGTGGTAAGCTACAAAAACAGGCGTGGTACACCGGATCAAGCGATTATATGGATTCTTTCCCCGCCCTTTCTACCTTTAAGGAGGGGCCAAAATCGAAGACTTGCTCTAACAGCCAGTCCACGGTGAGGGCCTGAGATCATGGCTCAGGCTAATGGGACCCCACGCCTATCTGCTTTAAGCCAAAGAGTCCAAATCATCAACGACTGATCCCATCCTCCTCAGTTGCTCTATGTTTAACCATAACGTGGGCCCTTCCCCATTATGTCATCTTCCTGAGCCACATTTCCCCTCCTGCCATGTGTCATCCATCCTTCTCCCCTCTTTGGTCTGTGTGGTCCTTTTCCCATCTCATCATCCCCTCACCACGCTCTGTGTCTAGCTCCCCTCCCGCATCTGACCTCCACTAAAATATACCCATTCACGTCTCTCACTCCTCCTTGCTCCTCTTTTGCCATCTCCCCTTGTAACCTCTCCCCTCTCTCTTCCTTACCTCTCCCTCATGGCTTGCGGCCACTATCCCGTCGTGGGCTGATGCCATAGCCTCCGATCTCTTCATCGAGACGTTCAATAATAATCCAATTGGCACGACGAAGGAGCCATCCGATCCCAAGGTGTCCGAGTTGGCGGATATCCTCAATCGAGAGCTGATTATTGAAGTGGTTGGGTGAGGTAGTTGAACTATCGTCTCGCCATAATGGGAAAGTCAATGACGAATTAAAGAAACGCGTCTGATTAAGCATGCAGGGTATCGAGAATGCAGTTAAGTCCATCGTTGAGTGCAGATTATTCAAGATTGCGAGCCTGTGGATTTTGGAAGCCATGCGAGATACAGTAATTCAATGTGGCGATCTCGGTTTTGTTGTTGTTGTTGTTGTTTTGAGTATATGTAAGCGTTTCACCATTTTGTAATCTGCTCGATGGTGAGAGCAAAGCTCATTGTCAAAGTTTTGCTTTTGCTCGATGCAGTTTCCTGGTTATGCATATAATGTTTAGAATTTCTTGTTTATGACAAAGCTTTTAACAACCATTCTGGTTTCCTGGTTATGCATATGTGTTTGAGATTTCTTGTTTTATGACAAACAGTTTTCCTTTTCCATATATGTTTCGTCTCATGCCAGAGAGTTCATGATCGAATGCTTCGTATGAATTAACACAGTTATGTTATGATAAATGATTTATTGTTGTATTATTGTTTTCTCTGGTTTCCTGCATTTGGGTGTAAGAAGATCTTGCTTCCAGATGCCTTCTCTCACAGTCTGTTAGAAACCTGAGGCTTATAACAGTCCCCTGCACTCTTCTCATGCAAAGTCTTCCACCTGCTCACCCTTATTACAACTCACTGTTTGGAGTTTCTCTAAGACCTCACTCGCTTATACATGCCTGGCCTAGTTTCAGAGTTGAGACGATATTGTTTTGAGTTTTCTTCCATTTTGATCACCCCTTTAAACAAATCGTGACATAAAACTGATGGGTTTCAGGCTCAGCTCCTGCAAGCAATCCAGGAGTGACTTCTGACGCTAAAGTCATGTGGGCCCCATTTGGGTAAGTTAGTACATTAACTTCTCGGGGTCATAACGTTTGCATACGATCTTTGTTTTAGGCGTATGATAGCCCGTTGGAAATGTATCGTCGAGGAGATTCATTTTGGGGCCTCAATAATGCCTTCTTCTATCATTGAGTTGAGTCAATCTCGAAAAACCTTCATTTAGGCCTTCAAAATGGCCCCAGAAGTGAAAACTGCTAAAAATAGTAAATTGCCAAAATTGCGAGAAAACTATTTTGAGCCAGTTGGAAAAGGTGGGTGGCCACTAATATCCATCTGGATCAAATCATATGGGCAT
>SNQJ01S0006574.1:164985-188341 GCA_010110895.2 Picea sitchensis | reverse complement strand
ATTTTTTAATCTTAATAATCCATTTGTATTCATTTGAATATTCAGTATAGGGGATGTGGTTGACATTATTTCCTATTGGATGGATCTACCTAGGTCCTTCATCATTCAATGTGTGATAGTTGCTTAATTTTTACCTATAAATCATAGTCTTTTATTGGACAAATATAACATAACATGAGGATAAATGAGGAGTGGTATTGCAAGAAGGGAGCACTTAGATGGGAAAGTGGGAATTGTGTTAGTTTTTTTCTAAATTTGGAATAGATGAAAGAGTGAGTAGATATATTGAAGGTGATTATGGTGGGTATGATTAGTGCCATAATTTAAAGCATTGTGGCACTTAGGAAGGAGATTTAATCTTTTATTCATTGTCATGTAAGGTGGAAGAATTTTGAAACATGAATTGTTGAGCAATAAACCAATGCAATGATTTTGATTAGGTACTTGGTTTAGAGAAGGGGCAATAGGAAAGTGAATGTCCTAGTGGAGGTCAGTTCTATCATTTGGTGGTACAAAATATGAGAGAGCCAAAACGTGGAATAATAATGTTGAATAGTGCTAGATAATTAATAGGCTCTTAGATAAATATATTAAAATAAAGGGAAGACATTTTCAAAGATAACCACCTCCCATATCGTATTAAGTTTTACCTATAAAGAAAAGGAAATTATCTATGTAGTGGCAAGTTTTTGTGATGAATATTAAGTTAATTTTAAGTTTTCTCTCATTCCATATCAATTGGTATCAGAGCTTATGTTCTCGACTTCAACAATGAAGCAAGAAAAAGGACTCAATCCCCTCCAAATCAGACTTACATAACCACATTCTAATAGGAACTAGCTCCCTCTACAACATTTTTTTTATTTCTATAACAACAATAAATGTTTCAACAAAAAATATTATATTTGTACCCCCAAGGTTTCTTTACAGTCAGCTCAACATTTCTCACCCAAACTAGCAACTTTCATGAGGAGTTCTAACATTTGGCTTCTGGTCGACACATTTTGTGATCTCCATGGAATTTGCATCACAACATTGGAAAACTCAAAATTATCCAAATTCCTATGAATAATTATGTAACCAATTTAGTTTAACATTCAAAAAACAAGAAGAACCTAAAATTTTCCATCAGCCAAACTCATGTAGCAACTGTAATAATTTTTCTAATGTGGTTTTTCAATTGCTCTGGTGGAGCCATTTAAACTCAAGGATTTTTCCTCTCTCTACAATTATTTCTATCCATCAACAATCCATTGGCGACTCACTAGAACGACCTAAATATTTGAGAAAGTTTCAAGATCAAGAGAATGCAAAAAGAACAATATTGTTCCCACACATAAGCCCATGGATCCTCATAAGGATAACCATAATGAAGAACTCTCCCTCATCACTCTGCAAATTCTTCTTTTCCAACAACAACAACAATTTATCTAGCAACAACAATAGGTTCTCCAGTGTCTGGCCACTTTGGTGGAAGACATGAAGATCCATATCTCCAAACCAATGCCTCCCTCAAAGGTCACTCTCACTCAATTTGTGGGCTTGTTTTATGGAAAATAAGTTGGTGCTTGGATTTGAGAATTCTCCATTTATTTTAAGCGTAAATATAACTTGTCAGAATGGGACAAGATTACCTTGGTCACTTGTCACTTCCAGGGTCTATCTTGCTAATGGTGGTAAAATTATTAGCATACATGGGTCGAAGAAAATTATCTTCATGTTGAATTTAATGAGGAGGTCATTCAACCAAGTTCCCATGATATCACTAATTGGTACAAATCCTACACTGCTCTTTGTGAGTTCTTCTATATGCCTGGCTATAGTGAAGGCCT
Source organism: Picea sitchensis (assembly GCA_010110895.2). NCBI lineage: Eukaryota > Viridiplantae > Streptophyta > Pinopsida > Pinales > Pinaceae > Picea > Picea sitchensis. Next base: position 186,509 of record SNQJ01S0006574.1, on the reverse strand, counting down.
ATGGTCCACATGTCTTCAACTTTGGAGATTTTCCAACCAACCAATCCAATAATACATTAAAATTTTATAAAAGCTCCAAGCACATATCTCCATTTCTAACCCAAGACTGTTGATGATTACAACTACGTGAGACATTCTCCAGGACACAAACTGATTGAGTCGACCTGAGAGAGAGCCCCTGAGATGGGCATGTGGTTCCTATCTGAGACAGAGTTGGAATGTAGAGATGGCCTCCTCCTTACAGAGAGTTGAGAAGAAATCCATATGATTCTCTTGTGTAACACAATGATAAAGGAGATCTACAGAGTTGGATGTGCCTGTGGCTGAGCACAAGGTGAACATGTGAATTACCATAGAGATGGGTGTATTGTCATGAGAAAAAATGGAGATGATGTATTAGCCTCATTTTAGAAATGATTTGAGATGATGAATTCCATATGACTCTCATGTGTAATGTAGTGGGAAAGAAGTTATGTTGAATGGACATGCTTGTGGATGATCATAGGTGAACGTGATCCTAGTGGTTGAGAACTAGTGAGAGTGGTTCTCCCATGTAATGCAGTGAGATAGAGATATGGGCATCCTTATTGATGTTCCCCTAGTGGTTGAGCACTAGTGAGAGTGGTTCTCCCATGTAATGCAGTGAGATAGAGATATGGGCATCCCTATTGATGTGCCCCTGGTGGTTGAGCACTAGTGAGAGTGGTTCTCCCATGTAATGTAGTGAGATAGAGATATGGGCATCCCTATTGATGTGCCCCTAGTGGTTGAGCACTAGTGGGTGTANACAGGTCGACCCCACCTTAATGTAATTGATAATTAAAGTAAAAGATAATTAATCTGGTTAATATTAATTATATTATGATATAGAGAGATTGGCCCTGTTGTTCCAATAGACACTTCTGTTGACAGGTCAAGTCTAATATAAGTAAAGGTAAATTCCCCATTGAGGAATCATATCTTTTGTGTGAGTTTGGAAATTTCAGCAAGTACATCTTCTTGGGAATAGTGTGCACCTCTCTTGGGAACTAGTCTTCTAGGGTTTGCAAGCACCCTCTTGTGTGCTAGTTTTTCTTAGTGGTGAAGGTCTTTCTATTGAAGAATATAAAAAAGGATTTGGCTAGGTTTTATGCCCTTGTTGAGAAGGGTTTCTCAGGATACTTATTTTGTTCTTGTGCATGGTGTTTCTTCTTGTGATCTTGGTTGTTGCAACATAATTGTTTATGGTTTAAGTTAAATGCTAAAAAGGAATGAACTTCATGCTTAAACCTTGCTTATTGAAAAATCAACACGGACAAGGACTTATCATTAAGTTTAATTATGGTTTATTACCTCATTTGTGCAATGAAGTAGCCATGTATCTCATTCATCTCCATCTTTATCTTTTCAACATGCTTTGACAGTAGAAAGTAATTTTGGAAACCATTATTTTTTCCATTGTTACCCTTCTTTTTTTTCTCCTGGACATTCCTACTCACCCATGACTTTACCAACTCCTTCCTCTATAGCTTTCCACACTAGACAGTAAGTGTAATTTTCACAATACAACTACTCATAATAGTGTCGATTGTTGCACCCTTCAAGACCAATGCTTTGTTCAAACATTATTCTCACATCCTCTCAAGTGCCCTTTGAGGACATTATCAAAATTGAAAATACTACGAAATCAAATGCCTGAGTTGTTCTTATGGCCAAATATTATACCCCTTATAATCATGATTTGTTATTTACTTATAATTTCCATGTCAAGGATCTCTTAGCTACACTAATTCTTGAAAATGGTAGTCAAAAGAACCTTGTTTTTTATGCCATTTTTAAATCCATGGCGCTCAATGTAATCCCTCATCCCCACCCTTATCTCCTTGGTTGGGTGAATGAAGAGGATGAATCCTTATGTATTTCTCAATGATGTGTAGTTACATTTTCTATCGACACACATTTCAAAGACAATGTTCTATGCGATGTAACCCCCCATGGACTATGCAGAATTTATGTTAGGTAAGCCATATCAATTTGACCACTTTTCCCAATATGATGCTTACACTTACTCTTATGCACTCACTAAATATGGACACAAGTATCACTTTCACTCATTGGAAAAACCTTAGCTCTCCCAGCTCTCATGCAATGACATTGTAAGGCAAGTGTATCTACATCAGTGCCTACACCTTGGAATTTTTCGTCAAACAAAATATGCTACTATTCATCCTCAATCAGACTCCCTACATCAGTTCTTGCACATTGTAAGGTAAAATTGTGTTCCCCCTCATTTCTATCCTTGGTTGCACCCTTAACATCCTCCTCAAAGTTATACACAAGACAACATCCACATTCATTTTATTAGGATGCATTTTGGAACTTAGCCACAGGGATATACAAATCAAAATCATGTTAATCCTATATCTCAAGGGATACAAATAGAGAAATAATCTACTATTGGTGTTGCTTCAACTCCTATAGGTGTTGTACAACTTGGAAATTCCAACTTATAATGTTCTTTGGATGGTCAAGAACATACTACCACAAATGAAAGGAGATATTATTTCCTTGAGAAGACTTGTTAGCCTAATTGGGAGCTTCCTTTAGAATTTATGATACTAAGTGAGTAGGTAGAAAACATAGTGGCTTCAGTTAGAAACATTGTTAGATCATTTTCCATAATCACACCCGTAGTTACCATTAATATCTCATAATTTTCTTCTACAACACCTCCAAATCAATCCAATCATAGTGGATATGTTGTTGCTATAGTCATAGCATCACCATGGACTCCAATAGTTGTTGCACTAATTATGCCTCTTTTTACCACGACAATTCATTTAGTTTCACCACTCAACTATGTGCATCTAGATCGCCATCAATTCATATTAAAATGAAAGTTGTATTGCCCCTCTTTTAAATCAAAAGGAGAGTGGGGACCATGTCGACTTAAACTAGGACAAAATGGTATAGAATACGAGAGAGGCGAAATGGAGAATAATAATGTTGAGGACCTAGAGAACAATAATGATGGATAGTGATAGATAATTAACATGTAGTTAGTTTGTTGAATGCCTACTAGAGACATAGGTTTGTGGTATGAATCTTTCGAAGATGAGGTCCGCGATATAATTTTTGTAGGTATATAGGAGGAGGAGGTATGTGGAAGGTAATCTCTCACTAGAATTCATCATGCACAATGGAGAGATCTTCCTGGATGAACACGAATATGAAAAACCATGGGCTAAGGTTAAGGTTGAGAAAATTATTGGTAGAGGTAGCGGTTTTTTTGTAGTGTCATTCACTCATGAAGCAAGGTGTCTACTATAATTGTCATTGGAGGAAGCTCTATGGATTGACCGCATGAACACATGTGTAAGAAGACGAAGGTTTGCAATAAGAACAAAATTTCTAATACATAGATCTTTTATGATCATTCAAAAGAAGAGTAATCTTTGGAGTCTTGACGACCTATGGATTTTCCTCAGAGTTGTGATCCAATGGATGGTGGTTTTTTCTTCATCTCATTTGAGTGAATATTTATATGGTTTCAACTCCAACTATGCTATGATTTGAGAGATCAAGGAGTCAATGTCGATAGACAAAACTAAGAAATTATCAGGATTTGGTTAAGTCTATAAGAGAATAATTTCATTATGTTATTGGTACATAAATATGCTCTAGGCTCCTTAGATTTCACAAATGTTAAATTTAAAGGAACAAAAGCATGAGAATTTCAAAACATCAAATCTGAATAGGGAAGTCTCATGCTCTGTAGGTACAAGTTAGGGTTTCCATAGGTAGTTGGTCTGAAGTCTTTGGATCATAGTGATAAGGATAGGGGTTGAGCTAGCACAAAGTGTTTGGTGATGATGGAAGACAAAGAAGTAGATTACATGCCCAATCTGGTAGAGGGATAATCATTTTAGGCTATCCCGAGACTTTTCCATCCTAGCATTCTAACTGAGATAGGGTGGACATGGTCAGAAGGGTCACTCCCACTAGAGAAAGACATGTTGGAAAATCTGGATGACCTCAAGTAGGCCTTCTTAATCCTTGATAGTGGTGGAATAATTAAGGGAAGTTATGATGGAGAGAGGGATTTTATCCCACTGCAAACATATTGTGGGGATATCAAATTTCATCTTTGTAACTCTTCGATGTAACATCCCTGGCCATCCATGCCAGGGCATGCTACACTAGAGAATGCTTTTATTCTCTCTACGGAACATATTGTAACATACCCAACATCCAACAGAGCTATGCCACATACATTTTTCTTTTTCGAACTGCATGCAATTGAACATATGCACACAGAACTCTTGTGGAAACTTTATATATAAAACATAAATAGAAAAATACATTATGTAAATTCACAGACTCATATTGAATCAATGTAAACATATACATGCAGCATATACAGGTAATACCCATAAATATAAAGACAGTTATAATCACACATAGGATAAACCCATAAAAATAAACACGTAAATAATAATGCAGCATGTAAATTTATCACACAATTGACACCTATTTTGGTAATAATATCACCAATTGTGTGCAGACCTTCCACAAACCTCCACACTGCTCATCACTCTCATCATTGGATCACCCTCGAGATGGGACTAAACTCCACCTAGGTAAAGGGATTCCTAATCAGGCTAATGGATCATAGACAACAAGAAACACTCTGTCATAGGTGCCCACTCAAACTAGCAGCCTACATTCCCTCATTCCCCACATTCCTGTCCCAGCGCAAGAAGTGTGCCCCTTCTCTACTCAACAATCCTTCGGCTTCCCCACTTCCTTTCCGAGATTCAGCAATAGGCCAGACATGAAGTCTCAGAGCCCTGTAGTTGCAGTTTAGCACCTTCAGGAAATCAATTCCCATAAATTCTCTTACCCATAGAGGAATTTCTCACAGGCCTGACAACCTACCTCTTTAATAACCCACGGGCTTGACAACCTGCTTCTTCATTCCAACTCCCAAGCTAACTAGCTACACAAACAAGTATGGCTATGGATAAATGTTCAGGTACAGTGACATGAAGGTACATAGGACAACTGACTGAGTGAGTGAATTTTGATGGATGATTGACTGAATGACTGAATGATGGCCGAAATCCTGGAAATAATGATAGAAAATGAACTAAGTCCAAACAATATGTATGCATGTCAACAACTTGACACTATTCATGTTGGGAGCTACTTTGGCCCACTTGTCCCCATCTTTAGAACTTAGGATAAAATAATTATCCATACTTTATACTTTAAGAAATATTAATGTAATATTCTTTTTTGGCTTAAGCTCCCTAGCTTATCCCCTTTTCCTTAACTTTTATCCCCCACCCTTTCCCTAACTAGTAGAGTTTAGTCCCCCATACTCTTTTATTGTGGTCGATCTACACACAACGATGTATTTTATATTAATTTTGAGACATATATAAAAGTAGGCACACTGGTCTTTAACATCTAGGCTCTCCTACCTAATAATCAAAAAATTGTCTCACCAGCCTATAAAACACAACATATACACAAAGTCTCCCTGGCCTCAAAATCACGTGCACTTAAGTTGTTGCGCGCGATATCCTAGAATGTGCACACTTCCTCATTTTACTGCGCAGTACATGCTCGCACTATGCCATGAAAGGTGCATACAAAAATGATATCAAATAGCTCACCAGCTTAAGTACATTTTCATTTACATTACAATTGGGTTCGGCCTAGGGATATTACATTCGAGGATTTATATCGAACAACGAGAGACATGTTTTATTGGTAATAACCTAGAATTTAACCTAATGAGTGGATCATCCAAGGTGGAAGTATGGATCCATGAGAAACCCTCGCTAGAAGAAGATAAAAAATCTAAAAGAAGGAAATGCATCAAAAAATTCCAGAGCCAACAAGTCTAAATTTGGGTTAAAAAAATAGATTAAATAATGTTTTGGAACTGGAAGCGAAAGAATTTGTATGAATTTTTCTTGGTAAAAATATGTCATGTGAATGTTTAAAGGATTGCATAAGGTTAAACTTTGAACCTTTGGTAGGATACACACCCCACATAATGGCCATGACTAAGGGGTGGCTAGTATGGGTTTTTAAGAAAATAGAAGAGATAAACAAGGTTCTACATAGAATATGGAAGTGGGGTTCCCAAAACCTTTTCCTATAGAAGTGGCATGTATACTTTGATGCAAAAATGGCCTAAGTGGATATTTTACCAGTATGGGTCTGAATATTAGGGATACTACTGGTATTATGGTGCGAGGATGTTTTTGGAGAAATAGGGAACTCCCTCAGGAATTTTATGAATTTGAATTATCTTTCCAAGACACCAGGTACTTCTATATGGAAATAATACTAGTGGGTCTTGAAACCAGTAAAGGATTGGTAAAGGAATTGGTTAGCAAAAAAGGTGAAGATTATTTTCAACTAACTCTTAATTACAAAGGAATTCCCTTCTGATGCAGGTGACGCCATAGCTATGGGAACCTCGCAATGGAATAAAATTACCCTAATTAGAGGAAGGTATGGACTCAGAAAAATCAACCACAATTTGTGGCAGTGGAATTTCCAGAATCCTTTCAAATAATTAGAATAACTAGAGTTATTAAGGAAAAGAGGCAAATAAAAGGTACCTTAGACAAGACAGAGGCACCAACTGAGTATCCCTCAGCTTCAAGTCTTCAAAAGGAAAAAATTACATATGTTGTCAGTGACAACAAGGACCGCAAGAACCCCACGTGTAAGTCCTCTAAGTTACATTCCCCTTATAAAAGGAAATCTTCAGAAAATTTAGTTTTGGGAACGTGGGGGTTAGAGGTAGATACAAAGGATTTGGAGTCCATCAGTGAATTTTTTCCTAGACTTTTAGGAATAAAAAATACTATTTCCCCAACCCTTATCCATATACCAATGAAAAATAAGGATCAGGTAGAAGAAGAAGCCTAGGTGGGGAATTCTAAAAACCCTAACCTGGATTATAAGGTCGGGAAGGCCTCTTGAGATTCTTCCCATCTAGAATCCTCCAAATATAACCTTCAACCCAAAATAAAAGTATTCCTTGATTTCCCAAGGAAAGGGTCAAGGGATTAGGGTTCATTGATGAGGAAAACTAGAAGCCAAACCAAAGATGAAAAAAGACGTATACGTCCATGGCATAGAAACAAGAATTTTCAGAGGTTAGATGTGGGAAACAACTATCTCTAATTAGGTCTATTATGGCATATGCCCCTAGTGAGGGGATTGAATGATATTCATGACCCTCAACTATAGAGGTTTGTCCAATCCCTCAAATAAATTGGCCATTGGGAGGCTTATAGAGACACTAAAACCCTCCATTATCCTCCTACATGAAACAATGACATATAGGTAAAATGTTTTTTAGGAACTCTCAAAAATTATGATTGGGTGGGATTTTAGTTACATTGATGCTATTGGGAAATATGGTCAAAATATTACAGGATGGAAAATATGATCTTTTACCCTATGTAACTCTTGGTCCTTTCCAATAGATCTAGGGGTATATTTATTTTCATTAGATAAGGGGAAATAAATCTATGTCCTAAATATGTATGGCCCCTACTTGGATAGAGTGGAATACTGGGACAATTGTTTTGGTATGAAGTGTATCGAGAGAAATATTGTGGTGATAGGGGAAGATCTAAACTTTACGTTAGGAGCTTAAGAAAATTGGGGACCTAGTTCCCACATGGAATGTCTCTCAGTTTATTTTATAAAAAAGTTAGAATTTTTTAGCCTACTAGATATCAAACCAACAAAAATAAATCCAACCTAGAGAAACAAGACAATAGGGGTAGACAAAATAGTCAAGAGGCTTGACTACTTTCTAATATATGAAGGATTTCTAGATGAATTTATTCATGTGAGGTAGTGGGTAGCCTTGGGAGGGGACTCAAACCATAACCATTTTGTGTGATAAGAGGCCCCAGCCTAGGAAAAACTTCCCAACCCTTTCAAGCTAAATCTAGAATGGTTAAAGGAGGAATATTTTGTAAAAAATATTAAGGAGGGTTGGAAGCCTTGTGATTCTCACATAAGAGAATTTTCCTTTGTTCAATTTCAAAAAAATATGAATGAAGCAAAGAAGGTAGAATCCCAATGGGATAAGGACAAAAAACAAAAAGATAAAAGGCTTCTACAAGAAATGGAAGCAAGTCTAGAGACACTCTATAATAGTGAATTATTTGGATTCTTGATGGAGGCTTAGAAGATAGAAGTAAATCAACTGGAAGAAAAAAAGAGTAATATATTACTAGATAAAGAGAAGGAATGGAGGCTCAAGAGTAGGGCCATATGGCTACAAACAGGTGATGAAAACCCCAAAAAATTTCATCGTTATGAAAATGGGAAAAAAAATAAACTCTATCTGGAATATTAACAAAGGAAATAGCATGTGGGCTACAAATTGTAAACACACAACAGATGAAGGAGTTAACTATTTATCCACTCTCTTCAAAGACTACTCCTAGGCCACAATCGTTGAATTAATAAGGATCTCAAATTATTTTCCCAAATTTGTAAATGATGAAAACAATTTGGAATTGATGAAAGAAGTTGGGAAAGATGAACTAATCCAAACATTACAGAGCTTCCAAAGGGACAAAATCCCAGGGCTAGATGGGCTACCTGTGGAATTTTTTCTAAGATGTTATGAATTCATTGAAGGATACTTAATAAGGGTAGTAGATGTTGGATTACTAAGAGGGGGGGTGAATCAGTAATAGAGCAATTTAATCTTTTTTAACCATAAAATGCAAGTGTTATATCAATGTAGCATTCTCATCCAATAGTTGCAGAGTAAATAAACAATGAACAAATGAGAAATCATACACATACACAGTACACTAGTGTTTTTACATGGAAACCCAAAGTGGGAGAAAACCACAATTTTTTTTTTCTTATATGTATTTAAGAATTACATTCATTGGAAGCACCAACTTCCTTTGTTTTCCAGTTGCAACTAGAAGGAGGCTCCAACCCCCTAGTTTCTTAGGATACAACCTGAAGGAAGCTCCAAGTCCCAAATTCTCTGGCTACAACCAGAAGGAGGCTACAACCCCTTATGGTCTACGGCTACAATCGAAAGGTGGCTACAACCACCTGCCTTGCCTCATCCAACCGCCCTAAAATATAAGTAGAATGATGAAACCATTGTCACACTATCACTGTGAGATATACTGTTGTAAACCTATACCAATCAACTTGCACCAAACAACCAGTACCAAACAAACTGTAATCAACCTGTACCATAAACAAGTGCATCAACCATGCACCAACCTATACCTCAATCTGTACCATCAAGGAGTGCATCAACCATGCACCAACCTGTACCTCAATCTGTACCATCAAGGAGTGCATCAACCATGCACCAAATATGTACCAATCATGCATAAAATACACATAAACTAAGAATAATCAAGATGTACCAACATCATCAACTGTACACCTCATGTATGTGTCAACTCATCAACTACTTGTCTCAACCATGTATCTAACGTGTACCTCAACAAAAATCCCTCATCAATTTCATCATCCAAATCTCATTTGTAACTCTATAATAGACATGGTTTATATGATCACATACCAACAAACCTTCCTCAAATTTAACAACAAGAGACTAGCATTTTCATCAAATTTTAGTTTAGTCTCACATGACTAATTTTGGATTAGTCAACAACACTAACTTGAAATAGTCATAACTATGTACCTGTAATGAATAAAGATATGAAAATAGTACACAATGTTCTTCAATGTCATTTATGCAATTCCTTCAGGTTTCACTACTTGGAACCTCTCAGAAAAGGAGTTATAGCAAAAATGGCATACCTTGTTGAATTTTGTCTTATTCTAGAGAGAGAACGTGTATAACATGCCCCACACAAAATATTTGTTGTATGGATATGAAAATGGTACAAAAATACTACAGACTGTACGCTAACCAATACATTTGGTCTTACTGAATTTTGATTTGTTATGAAGAATTTATGATGTTTTTACCCGAAACACATGTTTTAGACTAGTTTTAGGACTAGCCACAAACCCTATTTTCCACGGATTGTAACTCCAAAAATGAAACGACCCACAAGCTGAAATTTTTATCACGTCTACTTGGATATGTTTCTTCAATGACCTCCATATTTCGAGGTTTGAATAATTCTAGAAAATAATTTATTGTGAAAATGGTGAGATGGCCTATAATTAACATACCTTAGAAAACATCATCAAAATAATTTATCCTCCCTTGAATTTCGGCCTTCTTTACTTCACCTTCCCTCTGAAATTCGCCTTAGATATCCTTTGGTTACCTTATTCACTTGTAGATATTCAATATGCTCAAGTGTGATTAAATGAGAGACCCTTGCCTCTTATTTATACTTTTATGTATCATTCTCAAGGGGTTACCTTCTAACCATCTTAAACCAATTTCCTTATTTTAAGGCTAACCCACTTCTAACCACTTGTCCACTTAGTAAGTTCTCCATTAACTTTATTATTTAAATTATTTATATGTATCCACTTTGACTTATAGTATACTCATCACTTCACTTTATTATTTAAATAATTTCTTCTTTGCGACCACTTTGACTACTTTGACCTTTTTGGGCTTCTAGATGACTCATGAGGGTTCTCCAACTTCACATGGCCATAACTCTCTAACCGTGAGGATTTATGTGACGTTCCACATACCACCGGAAATGGAATGATGTGTACTATCCATCTAGAATAGTCTTACCTTCAATTATATTAAAAATCATACCATTATACATCAAACAAACTTGGGTCCATTACCCAAACCTTTGTGCTACCCAAATTCGCTATCGGACTTTCTTCAAGGGTTGACATCAATGACAACCAACCCAAATAATAAAAAATATCCCCCTTTAGCATTTATGGAAACACTCTGATGCAATACTGAAGTCATATCACCCATGCTCCCCCTATGACCATCGCTCCCCCTGGAACCATGCATATGTGCTTTTTCTCCAAGCATTTACCTTTGCATCTGATAAATCGCTCCCCCTTTTTCATCAATGGAAAAGGTATATTTCCATCCGAGGTTGCTCCCCCTGACTAAAATCTTCCTGAAACTGATCTCCCAACCTAAATTGTCCTATTTGTGGTGATTTCCTGTGTAAATATAATACATATAAAATAAGCATTCAAAAGCATTCATTTTGGAGTAGAAATTACTCTGAGTCTATGGCGAAGATACTCAAAGGATTCTCGTGGAAGTGGTTTTGTAAAGATGTCTGCCACTTGTTCTTTTGTTCCCACATATTCAACTCTGATGTTCTTCTCTACAACTTGTTCCCACAGAAAGTGATACTTGATTCGAATGTTCTTCATCTTGGAGTGCATCACCAGATTTTTTGAGATATTGATGGTGCTTGTATTATGACAATAGATTGGAATGGGCTCATCATAATCAACATGTATATCTGTCAGAGTTTGTTTCATCCATAGAACTTGTGTACAACATGTTTCTATTGTAATATACTCTACTTCGTCTATAGATAAAGATAATTATGATTGTTTCTTGCTTAGCCAATATACTAAACACTCACCCGAGTAGAACGTCGCTCCACTGGTGCTTCTTTGGTAATGAATGAAACCTGCCCAACATGCATTTGTGTAGGCAATAAGTGATATATCCTTTCCTTTTAGATACCATAATCCAAACTCTTGTGTTCCTTTGAGATATCTGAAAATCATTTTCACTGCTAAGACATGTGATTTCGTTGGTGCTGCTTAAAATCATGCCACCTGTCCAACTAGATGCCTTACATCTAGTCTGGATGATGTCATTTATAGTAAGATACCAATCATTGATTTGTATTGCCTCTGGTCTGTAGACTTTGAATCATCATCTTTGCTCAACTTTCCACTGGTTTGCATAGGAGTGGTAACTGGTTTGTAATCTTCCATTCTAAACTTCTTTAGCATTTCTCTAATATACTTAGTTTGAGAAATAAAAATTCCTTGGTTTCTTTGACATATCTGAAGACCTAGAAAGAAGGATAGTTCTCAGAGTAATGACATTTCAAATTAATTTTGCATATCCTTTGCAAATTTCTGTCTTAACATGTCATCATTACTTCCAAAAATAATATCATCAACATAAACTTCAATTAATAAAATACCATCTTGAGTTACCTTGATGTAGAGGTTGTTGTATGCACTTCCTTTTCGGAACCCTGCCTATCGTTGATATTTATCTAGTCTAGAGTACCATGCTCTAGGAGCCTATTTTAGACCATACAAGGCCTTCTTTAATTTACACACATAATTTGTGTTCTTTTACAACTGAAATCCTTCTGGTTGTTCAATGTAGTCTTCTTCTTCAAGTTCCCCGTTTAGAAAAGTTTATTTCACGTCCATCTGATACACTTTAATATTCTTGGAGAATTCATAAGCTAAAAGAAAACAAATTGCTTCCATTCTGGAAACTGGGGAAAATGTCTCTTCAAAGTCGAATCCTTCAACCTATGTGTATCATTTACATACCAATCTATATTTGTTCCTTGTAACCTCTCCATCTTCATTCAATTTATTTATGAAAACCCACTTTATGCCAATCACATTCTTATTCTTGGTCTTGGAACCATTTCCCAAGTATCATTCTTCTATATTTGATCCAATTCTTCATCCATGGCCTTATTCCAGAATTAATCATTGTTGGCCTCTTCAAAACTGTTTGGTTCAATCATAGATAAGAGTGCTAGGTGTGTTTGTTCTGGTGAATGGATTATTCTTATAGTCTCAACTCCTGCATCCTTGTTTCTGATAATCTGATCTAAAGGATGATTCTTCTGTACTCGTTTTCTAGGTGTCTTTGGAGGCACTTGCTGAACTTTCTCTTCTACTTTATTTTTATCCTCTTCATATTCCCCTTCTACTTCTTCTTCATCTTCTACTTCCTCTTCATAAATTTGTTCCATTGATTCATTTTCTTCTTCCTTTAATTCTCGTCCACCTATTTCATCAATTGTTACATTGATGCTTTCCACAATTTTGTTCAACCTCAGATTGTAACACTTGTATTCTTTCCTTGTACTTGAGTAACCAACAAGTACTTTGTTGTCCACACGAGAGTCAAACTTTCTCATTATTTCATCTTCTCTTTTGATGTAGCATTTGCTTCCAAATACTTTGAAGTGCTTCCCATTTGTTGGTATTCATTTCCATAGCTCGTAGGGAGTTTTTCCATTGTTGTTTCTGAGAATTACTCTATTTTGAATGTGAATTGTTGTATGCACTACATGTGTCCAAAAAATATCTGTCAATTTGGAATCCATTAGCATTGTTTGAGCCATTTAATGTACTGTCTTGTTCTTTCTTTCAACAAATCCATTCTGTTGAGGTGTCCTAGAAATGGAGAATTTCGTTTTTAATCCATGCCTGCTGCAGTAGTCCATAAATTCCTTTGAAGTGCACTCTCCTCCATTATCATATCTCAAACATTTGATTTTTGAATCCATTTCATTTTCAACCATCTCCTTTTAGACCTTGAAGTTTTCAAAAGCTTCTGACTTATTCCTGAGAAAGTAAACTACAGTCATTCTTGTATAATCATCAAATAATAACATAAAGTATTTCTCACCTTTTAAACCCTTTGTTGTAGTTGGTCCAACTAGATCATTATGCACAATTTCCAGTGGTCTTGTTGTTGAATGTTCCTTTGAATTGAACCTGGTCTTTGTTTTCTTTCCTTGTTGACAATGCTTGCATAAAGTGTTGGTTGGTTTCGTGATCTGGGGAATTTCTCTAACTTCTTCCTTTTTGTTGACTTTGACAATTTTATCATAGTGTATGTGACCCATTCTTCTGTGCCATAACCAACTTTCATGTTCCTTTCCTAGACAACACTTTTCATTTCCAATTTCACTTAATACATATATGTTGCTTGAAGTTCTTGTAGCTATTGCGATCAATTTTTCTGAACCTTATTTTCTTATCTCGCACTTCTGTGAATCGAAAGTAATTTTATGACCTTGGTCACACATTTGACTTGCACTTAGAAGATTATGTTTCATATCTTCTACTAGTATAACATTTTTTGCCTTGGTATTCTTGTTACCAATTATGATTGTGCATTTTCCAATGATTTTATCTTAATCATCATTTCTGAAGGAGATTGATCCATCTCTTTCCTTTCTTAATGTAAGAAACATGTCTTTATCACCTATCATGTGTTTTGAACAGCTATTGTCAACATACCAACCACATTTCTTTTTCTTAGCTTGTAGATCGAATGTGCATTCTTCATTGCTATACTAGTTATTCTTTCTTATCCATGTTCTCTTCTGAGGTTCATGTATGTGATTGTTGTTGTTTTGTTGTGGTTCTCTAGGAGGGACTATCATTCTACAATATTTGGCCATGTGTCCAAATTTGTTTCACTTGTAGCATTCCACTTCAGTGTTCAATGATTCAAACTTGTTGTAGCTTCTTCTTTGTGTTTCAATAGGCCTTCTTGGATAACCATTTTGTGTATGAATTTCAAAGTTGTTTGTTTTCCTCCTATTAGCTCTGCAATTTACAGCTTTATGTCCAAAATTATTGCATGCATAACATAAACCAAAAAATATAGTTTGATACATGGGAGTTGAAGATCTTCTAAAATTGTAACATCCTCAGCCACCCACAGGCTACGGTATGCTACCTACAATCCCTCTCTTAGACTCCTTTCTCTTACCGATACCTTTTTAAAATTGCAGGATGCATAAAATAAAAGACTTTAATGACATGCACAAAAATATCCAACAAGCATGCATAATCTAAGATTTAGTTAAACGATAATTAAAATACACAGTGGGATACATTCATACACAAATAATAATATCACAACAAAGAGCACTTATCTTTATAAAAAGGCGACACCAACTAGTTGCAGACCAAGGAAATTCCACCCAACCGTAGACACCACTACTCCAAATCTCAATAGTAGTGTCACCCCCGAGCTAGGGCTATGAATCCACAAGGATGGTTCCAGAGTGTACTTGGGTTCCCAAACCAGTCAGCTCTCAAGCTCTCATAGGTTTCCTAGCACCCACAACAATCCAAGTACCCATCTCTCTTCTACCCAGCTTATACCTCCCAAGAGACTGGACCTCCACCCTTCTCTAACATGCAGTCCCTCAGGAAGTCCTTCTCCTTTTTCCAGGGCCTCCAACATAGTTGGTCCATAATCTCAATGTTGGAACTCTCAGGACTCGTAGTGGTGAGAAAAACAGGGCACATGCCAACGCATCTCAGACATGCAGGCCCCAGGTCATGGCTTGATTGCACCAACGACCATTATAGCCAACTATCTCGTGGCTAATTCTCGACAGTTCCTTTCCCTTTTCCAAGACAAGATGCAGGTGAGGATGGATCAATGAATGGGTGAGTGAGTGCATGAAATTGCGTGAGGGAAAGAATGGTACATATAGGAAAATCAACGAACAAGCCATCAGTCAGACCCCCCCCAACAGACCAGAGGCGGGTTTAAGTAACTTCGTGGGGAATTAAGAACCTCTTTTTCTTCTCTAAGAAGCTCACGTAACCAATCCCCTCCCTTAGGAAAAAATGGTAATTAAAAATAGGGAATAGATATTTATCCCCTCAAGACCCCTCTCTTGTGGAATCATAGCCCCCTATAACTCTAGTCCTTGTCCGTCTACAATCCAGCGATGTGTTTATTATTAATAATGATAAAAACATTACATGTCTTGGGCACCCTGGCCTTTTAATAATTGTTTGGGCACCCTATCCTCTCAGCATTGTAGCAATACATTATTTAAAATGGGGGTTCAAAACCTGGGGTGTTACATCCCATCCTCCTTATTTTGGCACTGTCCTCAGTGCATATACAAAATAGAGATCAAAATTTCAAATTTATTCAAAACTTTGCGGGTACTTTGCCCGCATGGAATCTTCATGCTCCCAAGTAGCATCTTCAAGACCATATCAGGTCCACTGAACTTTTACCAGCTCTAAAACTTGATTCCGGAGCATTTTTACCTTTCTGTCCAATACCCATACTGGATGAACCTAAAAGTATCCTTCCGTCTCTACCTGAATTAGATGTCAATCAATAACATGGTTAGGATCATGTACATATTTATTTAATAAAGATACATGAAATACATTATGCACATTCATGGAAGCAGGCATTGCAAGCATGTATGCAACTAGCCCTATTCTATCCAATATTTCAAATGGACCACAGAATTTGGCTGCCAACTTTGTACAACTACCCAATTTCAATGAGATTTTCTTGGGATTCACTTTCAAAAGTACATGCTCCCCTACTTTAAATTATCTAGTTGTCATGTTATTGTCTGCATAAACTTTTTTTCTATCTTGAGCTTCCTTTAAATTATGCTTGATCTTAACCACTTGGTCTTCCATTTCCCTTAGCAACTATGGCCCAAGTACCACTCTATCTGCTAGGTTGTCCCAACTTACTGGAGTATCACATTTCCTACCATACAAGGCTTCAAATGTGCTCATTCTCAATGAAGATTGATACTCATTATTATAGGCAAACTCAACCAAATGTAAGTAATCTTCCCACTTAGATGGCTTATCCATCACATACATTCTCAGCATGTCTTCAATTATTCGATTGACCCTCTATATTTTCCCATATTTATGGGGATGATATGTTGCGCTAAAGTTTATATTTGTGCCAAATCCTTTAAACAATCCCCTTCGGAAATTGGAGGTAAACTTTGTATCTCTGTCCGAGACAATTGTCCTAGGTATCCCATGCAACCTAGCAATTTCCTTCCTGAAAATTTCTGCAATATTAGTCGTTGTATGTGTTAACGCTCTGTAAATTCCCAGAAGTTGTCAAGGTAGAAGAAATTTACAAGAGGTAACTTTATCCAACCACTTTGAAACTGGAATCTAGCCCTACCAATTTCAAAGAGGGATCTCTCTGTATGATTTAGCTCTGTTTTAACTTTAAGATATTAGGCTAGTTATTAAAATAAGATTGACCGGTTTGTTGTTTTTTTTGAGTTGGATGAAGGGGCTTTACGCATCCATTGGGATATGGGGTCTGTGTTATAAAGACAAAAATATGAACCAGGAACAAAGATTCTTTTCACAGGGAAAGATAATGCATTTGTTGGATTGTTTAGCAGTAAAATGATGAATAGTAGAAAAGATGAGAATATCAATTAAAGTAAAGAAGCATTTAAGAATTTCTTCACTGTAATATCAGAAGATAAACATTAAAATCTTTCAAAGTCTAAAACAGGGTATACAAAGATAAATCCTGCAACATGCATTACTTTTAAAAGATTTAGATTAGAAAAAAATATGACAACTGAGCAAGAAGAACATTCAACATAGAAAAGAAAACATCACCAATGAATAACATGCGAGAATCCTGTGAAAACATCTCTTTGTATTAATGGAAGATCTCTTGATAAAAATTACAGTCTTGTTGCTTGCAGGGTGTAAAGATCAACCCTCGGTACTTCAAAGTTTGAAGTATTTATAATCAAAATTACATACGACCCTGTCATTAAATATCAGGACATGGCAAATCTAAATTGAGCTAACTAACTTAACAAGATACAAAAATTTAGGAAACTGCTTGATGATGTGTCGAAACTTCATGTTGATTTTTGGGGTGAATCGTTGGTGAGGCCTCTGCATGACCTTGTCTGACTAGATAGATGACTAGGCTTGGACACCTCATCGACTACTCGATCAGATTGCAAAGCTCTTCCCATCGAAGGTGACTGGGAACGCGGACTTTGAGCAATCTTTGGTATACTTCATCCATCTCTGTGTACTTGGAAAAAGTTGGCTTGATGATGAAGATGTACCAGATCTCATGCTGTATACTGATGTCTAACTGTAAAGAAACATCTAAGAATGCCTTTCCCGTGATACTGCCTTGTATTCCTGAGAATTTTGAGCTATCCTTAGCCACAGTGTCTAGTTTCTTTTTGTAATCGGCAAGCGTCATTAACTTGTCATTTATAACTCTCATACCAGGAAGGCCTTTCTTCTGCAGAGCTTCGATCTTGCTGAAAAATATTTGCACTCCTGCATTCATGGTCTGGACCTTTTCCTCCAGCTATAGCATCAGTCCTCTCTTGGTGAAGACCCTCTTGACCTCAAGGATGGTCTCTGTCCTATCTTCAATCTTCAACTCCTCTAGCTCCTCTCTAGTTTTGGAATTCAGAAATTTGATGATCTCAGCATCTTCTGTGGGCATCTCTCCCAATTCTTCTCTTTTCTTCTCAATAGCCTGTTGACTTCTTTGCACCAGCTCGTTTTTCTAGAACATGATTTGTATCATCGGCCATATTTCATTCATGGACTTGGTGATATCCATCGAGATACTTTCTTTGACCTCAACAAGTGTTTTTCCCGCCACTGTTTGCTTTTGAAGCTGTTGCAATTTCTTTTTAATCTTGTCTAAATTTTGTTTCTCCTTGGAGTAGCTGGTTTGAAAGGAATATTTGAGTTCATGAAGGTTCTCAATCTCCTTTTTAAGTCTGCTAATCTATGTCTCTTGCAAATTCATCTCTTCCATGGATTTAGCCCATTCAACTGTTTTCTCCAGAGCTGTCAGTGGATTTGCCGAGGGAATTTCTACTAGAGACGTTGTGCTCACTCCTGTGAGTGGGACTGTGCTCAGTGGAATGACCTCCATGGTCTTTGACTACTCCTTCTCTTTCACTAGTTTTTCCAATTCCGCTTCCATTTCCTTCAATTGTGCCTGCTCCATGATGAGCTTGAGCATCTCATCCTTTTCCCCTTCTGTCTCTGCTATTTCCTTTGCATGTGAGTCTTCTGTTAGTGGTAGTTTCAACTGTTTCCTCAGAGATGATATATCGACATTTTTATTTTTGAGCATCTCTTCGACTGCTTTCACATTCGAGGGATCATATCCGATCTTGAGGACCAGTTCATCCAACGTCTTAATCCTGTTATCCTTGGAAAAGGATGATATTTTTTCTAACTTCAGCTGCGTCTGGACATTGTTCAGAGATACTTGTAACTTGGAGGCAGCAGTAGAAGCATGTGCCAATGTGGAGAAAACCATTTCTCCAGTTTGTTTGTGCAGATCCATTTGATCAGCTGGATGCACATATTTAGTCTGAAATTCGAATGTTTCCCTTTTGTAATCGGTGATTACTTTCGGGTCTTGAACCTGTGCTTGCAGAAACGCCATGTGCATTCTACCCTTCTCAGTGTTGAATGCAGACAACATTCTATGTTGTGCAGTTGATGTTTTCTTCTAGAACTGAGCATATGTGTTGTTGGTCAGCGTCTGATTTTTCTTTTTGATTAGATCATACTTCTAAAAAATACTCAATTTTGGTCTTGTTTTGCTCGGCTGGTTGACTGGTGGAGTATCTGTAGGCTTCTTGGGCAATACTATAGTCATGATTTGTTTGTTTCTTGTACTAAAGAGCGACCTATCAACCTCCATCATTGTAGTGGATTGAATTCCATTTTCACCAACCAAGTCAGGTGCCTAACTGATTTTTGGCCTCTTGGTGTGTAATTGGAACTCTTCAGATGATACTTCAGTGATGGAATGTGAAGTGTCCTTCCTAGGCCTTTTCTCCTTGGGAACATGTGGTGTAGTCATATGGGAGATAGTGACTGAAAGCTCCTGCTACTATGTCTCAACCAGAGTTTTTGGCTCCCATTCTGTCTGGTTGGCGAACTTCTCTATCTCAGGCCTGGATGTATGAACATACGGGGTATTTTTATTCTCAACTCTCATCTATGAAATTATCCCGCAGGGGTCATAATTCCATATGAAGCTAACAAAAAACTTCATTTCTTTTAGCAATCTGTCTGCTTCCTCCTCGGCACCTCGGCTATTGCAGATGAAAGACCCAATCTACCCTTTGATTTTGAGTTGCTACTTCTTCTTCAGAGACACAAAATGTATGTTTTCTGAGTTGATCATCTGCCTTATGTACTCCAGGGAAAATATCCTCACGGGAAGATACTTGGGTAACTTGTATGGAGCCAATTCGCACCCATACACTCTAATCTTTGTGTGGTCCTAGTACAGGTACCAGTCTCCTATTTTTGCCAGGTCTGAAAGGTGTAAGATCCTTTGAATTTCCTCATTTATTCTCGGTTCAGGTCTGCCACTGAGCATGCTCACCACGGGATGGTAGAATTGATTGATAAATTATTTGAAGTTGAATTCTGTAGAGTTGTGTCTGAGCAGCGAAGTCCACGTTGTCGCCTCCTATGGCCTCCCATCCTTGTCCATATTCTGCATCGAAAAGGAGAATTTGTCTGCTTGAAAGAATATAAACATGTAATCCAGTATTGAGGAATACTAGAACATGCCTTCTGTGGAAAAATTTGAGAATTGCTCATGAATGTTTTCCGCCAGGAAATCGTTGTAGTCGAACTGAGTGGTGGGTTTCTCATCTGTGGAGAAAATGGATAGAAAACCCAATATGGGTTCATCCATCCATTGATTTGAAAAATACCCAAGCAGGGCGCAGAGAGATGAGATGACCTGGCTTCCCTTCACTGAAAACAGGGATGAAGGATACGGGGTATTTGTAGTGGGGAGTTGAGCGGTCTGTGGGAGAAAAATCTCGAAAATCTGAGCTCTTTGGGGAAATGATAATTTCTGGTATAGTTCTGTGATGATTTCAAGGTTGAAAGGTGAGGTGAATTCGGCTCTAGGTATCTGCATCATCTGATTGATGGTTTCAGGTGTAATGAAGAACATAGTTTCTTCAGATGAAGAAACTATGGCTCTCTGGTTGGGGAGTTAGTGAGCCTGGTATTTGAGGGAGAATTCAGGGAAATGGTGAACCTGGGGGAAAAGATACAGGGGAAGGTTTGACTCCCAGAGGCCGATTTCGTCACTTTGGTCCAAGAAAATGTCCTTTAGCCATGACTTTAAATCTGCGAAGTCGAACTCGCATATGGTGTCTACGATTAACTGGTCTTTGTCGGCCAGATGGATCCTGTCGAGGTCGACAGGAGGTGGGAGGAAAGGAATCTCCTTGGCCTCTGCTTTCTTTGATTTTGGCGCCATCACTGTAACAATACCTTCAAGTAAAACAAAAAGGTTAGCGGGGATGATGGTGGTGTTGGGCGACTGACTGTAACGGAGAGGAAAATGGGGAAAAAATTATCTGGTGCAACGACAGGGTGAATGATGAGGGAAAGAAGGGTGAAGGTATTTTTTGAGAAAACGGATACCCGTTGGGTGCAGGAGACAGGTCAACAGGTTAACGAATAGGTTAGCCAATAATAAATGGCCAACGGGTCATTTAGAGCATGAGATGGCAGGTGAAAATGACTGAAGAATACGGTTGGGCGACGTGGCGGGAGTTGATTGGGGAGTAACCATGGTGAGAGGACTTGTGAAGGGTGAACAAGGGGAATGGACTGACAGAGTAATGAGACGTGACCTCTAGGGGAAAAATGTGGATAATGATGTCATGGGGTGACAAGGTATGTCAGACCTTGGGAGATGGTGGGAGTCTGACCCAATAGATTCCTGCCACGTAGAGATA
>SNQJ01S0006574.1:141252-151436 GCA_010110895.2 Picea sitchensis | reverse complement strand
ATGGGGCAGAAAACCCAGCAAAACTTCCTTAATATAGATAGCCAATACAATGCCAAGAGATAACTCAAACAAGTACAGAAATTCCTCTCCTAAAGATGTGCCTCTCTCTCTCTCTCTCTCTCTCTTCTCCAACTGCAGCTCTGAAACTTGTCTCTCAATGAATAAGTGTTTGTGTATCTAAGTGAGGCATTAGCCTCTTTATTTATACAAGACTGGCATGTGTGGGGGTGTCCTTTCACTGGAAGGGCTGACTTCTTCTCCTAGGTGGTTATAACCACCTTTATTATATTTCAGGGCCTCTTTGATATATTATGGGGCCAACTTATCTTTCTGCCTATTACAATTACATTATGACCAATCCGCAAAAGGGGATTTGGTCCTTTTACAATAGACGACATGATCAATCCACAATGGGGATTGATCCAATGAATAATATATCAAATAATAATAAGAATATACTTTGCAGTTACATTATTTCAACACTAGAGACAAGTTTATGTGGAAGAAACACAAACTTGAAAGAAACATGCCAAACATGTATGTATATTAATGAGAACAAATGAAGAGTACTTACAATCCTCTTATGAAGGTGCAACAACTTCTTCCAGATTTCCTTGTCCAGCCCCTTTTCTCAAGTAATGTACATTGACTATGCTTCAATGGCATCTCACTTATGGGATCATAAGTTTGGTGTAATTCTCAATCTCCATATTCTTACTATATGTTTCCTATGAGATCATAGGTTTTATACCTCCAATCTTTTCCTCTCTCTTTCACCATGAGAAGGCCTCCCTATATAATCTTGGAGAGGTCCAACCACTTGAGAGATATTTGGGATAAGTTGAGGATTCCTCTCCTTCAGTTGTGGATCTTCCCTAAGATCATGCCTTGAACTACTATTCGAATCCAACCAACTTCGTAGATTGAGGGGATTCTTCCCTGATTTCCTCCAATGAACCAAATTTTTCCCAGGAAGGGTAGTGCTTCCCCAAAAGGGTGCACAGAGCATTTCAATTCTCCCCCAAAGGAGGCTAGGGAGCACTTGTGCTCCCTAACAATGGGTAGGGGAGCATTGCCTTCCAAAAATCATTTTTAAGTAGTTTTTTCAGTGGCAAAAGGCTTGTGCTCCTTGTCAAGTGATTTCTCCTCTTCAAAACCAGTCTTTGAGGTGTCTTAAGTGTCCTTATGATGTCGTTAGAGGCACGCCATAGGAAATATGGCAGTATTATGTTTGCAACACTTGCGACACTTCTGGTCAAGATGGGACACTTGCGGACAAGATGCGACACTTACAGCACTTGTAATGACGACACTTGCGACACTATTGAAGTGAGTAATTTTGATGTGTAACAAATTGTCCCCCAAAGTGAGAAGTTAGAAGACGATGATGACTGAAGTACTTTATAGAATTTTTCGAGCAAGGGTATGGATGCAAAGATCCTAGTAGAATCTGCACACAACCATCAAACAAATATTATGACATGTTTCAAACCCAAGGCAGGCATACCTATGCTTGAGTGATAAATACTTTTTCAGATATGGCCACCATAGAATACACTGCGGGTCCATAATTATATTGAAAAAAAGGGTATATCCACTAAACATACAACATGGATCTATACTTCCATGAAATGAACTGATCGTATCCATGAAAAATACATTTTGGATCTACGATATGACAAGACATAGCCACGAACCAATACAAAGTGGATCTATGTGACAGTATATGTGTCAATATTCAAGAGAAACTTCGTCGCAACCTAGGTAAAGTATATATCAGAGTGAATGCTTCAACCCAAGGTCTTCTTACCAATCCCGATGTAGTATGAATCTAACCATGTGAATATATGTCCTAATTTCGAACATGGAAGAAACCACTTGATTATCGGTCAATGATGTAAAATGTTAACAAGCGTGAGGGAAATCACCATTGATGTCGATGATTCCCAAGGTACCCTAGTACATTCCAGGGAATGTGAATGAATTAGATAAATTAAAACATCCATGGAATCACCCGATCATGGGTCGATGATGTAAACCCACTGTCGGACATGAGGAGGTCTGCCATTGAGGCATACAGGTCACAAGGTACTAAATGGTTTCTAAGTCTAGTTCATGGATAATGTGTTGAAGTCAACAGGAATAGACTCGTCGAAGGAGGGCCTTGATGTATCCCCCATCAACGACAAAAAATGGACACAGAGTTGTAATTGGTGGATCAAATGAACATGGACTGACACAGGTATTGAAACAGGATGTTTGTGATGGTTGACTCTCGAGGTGATTACTTCCCTTGAACACTGAGGCATGACAGCAGAAACGTGACAGGGACCAAAAATTGATAATGCAATGGATACTGTGACTTACGTTGGGTGACCCAAAGGAGTAAGGAAACTCAAAGGATTGGTTTAGTGCAGAGGTTCAGCAGATTGAAATGCATGCAAAGATAAAATGTTGTGTTCAAGGGTGACTGTAAGGTCACTAGTAAAGTTATCAAAAATTGCTTGGCTTGATTCTTTCAATTTTTTCCCCCATCCAGATAGACGAGTACCCCTTTTTGGTTTAACAAGCTCGAGGAGGGTAACACATGCTCAATATAACTCACCTTTGGTGAGTTCCTTTTCCTTTGTTAAATGAACTGGAAGAAGTAAGGTTTCGATCCCGTATGGTCCCTTCAATGTATGATTGTTTAATGAGTCCAGAGAAGGTAAACTCAGTTGTTTTTCATATTTAGAGAGTCTGGAAATGACTTAAAGATAACTCCAATGTGGTCCTTTTTTGTAATATTAGTCTCGCGAAGCCGAAAAGGAGATAAATTATCACTCAAAAGATGCCCTTTCAAACCTTTTAATGAGTGTGAAAGGAAGCAAGATCACTCGGCAATCTTTTCATGTTTAGAGAGTCTGAAAAGAGATTAAAGATGACTAAAAGGGGTTCCTTTTTCGTGTATCCATGCGGGTCCGAAAAAGAGATAAAAGTTTACCCTGTGCATTCTCATGTTTTTTACAAGCGTGGGAAAGAACAAAGACTAAGCTCGGTATGCCCCCAGCTTGAAAAGCTAGTGGCTTAACTCCAGAATGATCATCAAAGGATGGAGACATGCCCCCCCAAGATTCAATTCATTCATCGACTGAGGTTGTCACCAATTTCTATACTAGATGGAGAAAAAGGATACAAGTGGATGAAATGAAGGTTCAAATACAAGACCTAACGAAAGACTCAACTCGACATCTACGAGATATGGCGAAAGACTCGACCTGACAGGAGAGGTGACTATTTCATTTTTTAACGAGCTTGACACAGGAAAAGAACTATGCTCAAGGCTCCAGGTTCAATCCCCAAATTCATGTTTGATCTTTTAACGAGCTTTCCACAGAGAGAAAAACTATGCTCATGGATTTTGTTTCATTTTTTAACAAGCTTGCCATAGAGAGGAAAAACTATGCTCGTGACCTCTGTTTAATTTTTTAACGAGCTTGCCACTGAGAAGAGAAACTATGCTTGTGATCTCTTCTTGATCATGGCTTCCAAGAGGATAATTCTCTGGAAGGACACCATGTCAAGGGACAAAACTCGCTCATGGCTACCAAGATATCTTCACTGGATGGAAGAACAATGCTCTGGAAGGAACACATGTCGAGGGTCATGATAGGGGTAAGGAGATTAGGCTCCAATAGCCCTACCTAAGAGACCACCATGTCAACTACCGAATCTAAGTCATATGAAGTTGAAGTCATGGGAGATAACACCATATAATTGACCTGTGGTAGGGGTGATACCGACTGCATATATGACCCGTTTAGGGAGGTCATTGGGTTGATGGTCAAGTTAGGGCCAACAAACAAAATTTGATCAATAGTCACCATTCTTCCATCGTGTGGGAAAGATATCACACAGAAAAAAGTGGACACAATAGATTTCATGGCATATAAATAATTTCACCCAAGGAGTAAATCAAAATCCAAGGGGTCCTAGACTACCATAACATCAATAAAAACATTTTTCCCTCCAAAAGTTATGGGAAACTGAGGAAGGATCCCTAAAGGGTGATTGGTTCTTCTGTTAAAAGAGAATAGAGTCTGGGTAACCAGCACAAGCTGAGGATAACCCAAATATTTCCAAGCAATAGAGGACAAAATACTAACAGACGAACCTTCATCTATCAGTGCATGAGGAACGTCCCAACCACAAACTTTTATTGTAATCTTGAAAGGCATGTGAGAGGGAAGATGAGGTCCAGTTATCACACCCCAATCAAAAAGGATGGCCTCATTACATGGAAGGGTTTTCATAGAAGAAGGAGGAATGCCCCTCGGAATGCTAGATCTTGTTTCAACAAGAAAAACGTGGGCAGAATCGGGTTTACTCTCTAGCGGGAGAGTAGGATCGATCGATGATGGGATAGAATCGACCACCTTGGTAGTCTTCAAAGGAAGAGTGGGATGGACCGATGATGTAACCAGAGAGACCACTTTGGCACTCTTCAGAGGAAGAGTGGGATTGACCGATGATGTAATTGGAGAAACCACTTTGGCACTCGTCAGAGGAGGAGTGGGATTGATCGATGAAGGGACTGGATCAATCACTTTAGCACTCATCAGAGGAGGAGTGGGATTGACCGATGAAGTAACTGGAGAAACCACTTTGACACTTCTCAAAGGAGAAGTGGGATCGACTGATGGCGGAGTCAGGTCGACCACTTTGACACTCTTCGGATGAAGGGTGGGACTAACCAATGACGGGAATGGATCAACCACTTTGGCACTCCTCAAAGGAAGAGTTGGACTTACCAATGACGGGATTGGATCAGTCACTTGGGTTTCACTTTCTAGATGAAAAGTGGGGTTGATCAATGATAGAACTAGATCATCTACTTTGGTGAGTGGTCCTACCGAGGATGAAACTAGATTGACCACCTGATCAACCGGATTTACTGGGGATGGAACTGGATTGACCAATCCATCAACTAACGATGGGTTGCGAGAAATCTTACGATAACCTTTTGGAAGTTGAAGCTTTTCCAAAAGAGAAGAAGCCTCATCCATACGAGGAAAAAGGTGAGAATAATGATCACCTTCACATAACATACAAGGAAATTTGGAAGTTGTCTTCTTTTTACCAACCTTAACGTCACTAGTTGACGGGGCATCATCAGCATGTCTAGCAAGGGCCGATGATGTGGAAGACCACATTTCTAAGACCTTAGGAATACTAGGGAAATCCATCAGAAAATGGTCACCCTTACAAAGACTGCAAGGGAATTTGGGTTTCATATTCTTTGTTTTAACCTTATCTACCTTATCAACTGATCCAGATTCGGATCCAGGAGCTTGATGGGGCTCAGAAAGGCCTAAAAAACAATGTTCTAAAAAATGTCGTCAAAATGGACGCGTGTGTAGAACTCATCGATACAAACCCAACACAACTTGAATGGGTTCAAACGGATGTCGTATGCTCATGATATCGCGTTCCGTTCAAAAATTCAAATAGGCAAAAAGTCAACAGGTCAACAGTGAAAAGTCAACACTGACGTCAGCATGACATCATGATGACATGGTAGAGGCACATATGGCAGGTCGTACAGATGACGTGCAACAAATAGGAGGTGACATGTGTCACCACTAAAAGGTTGAAACGTGGCTCGTACAACTGATGTGTCAGTCTCGGATGATGACATGTGGCAGACAGAGACAGGTACTATGGAGGATAGGTGGTCCAATTGTTGACTAACACCTGGCAGGTGTGCTTACGTGGGAAATTTCTAACTGGACAGTGATAGGGACCAATATCATGTTGACACATGGCATCGGAGGACAACAAATGGTGGGGTGTCACGTGGCCCAGACATGGGCTGCCACCTGGCACCCATGGGTTGGCTGATTAGTTGTATGCAAAAGTTTTGGAGTGGATGGGAATTGAACCGGAGACCTCTCCACCCACGTAAAGCCTTCATAGTGGTTGGATTACCAACACACCACAATGGTTCTTATTTTATGTAATTCACTTCTTATATTTAAAGTCAATCTAATGTGAGCACGAGGAGTGGATAAGCCATAGTCCACGGATTTATGCAACCCCATATGAGTCGGGGGTTAGAACTAAAGGCCAGGCGCAAGAATAGGGCACAGTCCTGTTGAATAACCATATGACCATAAATAGGGGGGCGCACTCAGTTTGGGGGATTATCCCTATTATTATGGCATAAAGTGGGTTTTTAACCATATTTTATGGTTTTTATTGATTTTATTAACCAGTTTTGGTTATTTGCCCATATCTTGGTGGATATTGGGCCAAATTGAGCACCATGAAAAGTGGGATGTTGGTATTTGATCCCTCTACCACATGGATATATAAAATAATCCATTGTGAGGTTTTAAGCAAGCAAGAATAAGCAAAGAATCTTGAAGCAAGTCGAGGAATAACTTGCCAAGGTCAAGTAGTCTTGAGCAGTGCAGAGTAGTTGAGCTTTGGAGGCAGTTTTCGGGAGTTTTACTACTTCGTTTTCAGTGCCGTCTG
Source organism: Picea sitchensis (assembly GCA_010110895.2). NCBI lineage: Eukaryota > Viridiplantae > Streptophyta > Pinopsida > Pinales > Pinaceae > Picea > Picea sitchensis. Next base: position 144,920 of record SNQJ01S0006574.1, on the reverse strand, counting down.
TTGCATTAGGTTTTTTAGACAGGTCAAAATATAGCTAGTTAGTCAGAGCCCTAAATTATTTAATTGTAATGCATATTGTAAAGCATTGAATATTGAATAGAGAAAGCCTCCCTCACTGTAGACAAAGGCCCGAAGACGTAGGCGGATTTTGCTGAACTCCGTTATCAAATTCTTGTGTCCAATTTGTTGATGGTTTGCTTATTTATGTGATCTGATATTCTCTTCATAATATAAGCTTTTTTTTTGTCTTTATATTCACATGCACCATCAAAAAAAGGTCTTGATAAATTGAGGTCATAGTGTGTAATTGCTAAGCTTCAATTTTCGGATCATCAACACTCCCAGTAATATTAACAGTAGTTGGTTTCTTAGATCCAACATTTGATGTAGTTGGAGGCTTGGTCCCTTTCTGGTTCTTCTACTTCTCTTTCTATTTCTTCTTCTTCTTATCAATCTGGCTACTCGCTTGAGAGCTTTCACTAGGCGAAGAAGGAGAAATGGGAGGATACCTGACGAGCGAAGAAGGAGAAAGGTCGACATGAGTTTGATGTGTGGATGGTGTTATTACATCTGAAGAACCTGCATTCAAGATCACTGGAGTGGAAAACAACCATACTCTTAACCCAATTGTAAGACCTAGAAGGCTCAAAGTAGTGATGTAAGGAGGACCAACGTTTCCGTAAGAAAGAAAAACAAACGGTTCCCCTGGAAAAGGGGTTCCTTCATTGGTCATTCCAGGAACTGACGCCATAAAAATAAAAATCCAACCTAGATTTTTCTAGCGAGAACAAATAGCACATGCTAAAAAATCTAGTAAGCAAGCAAGCAAACAAAACCTTCTCACAATGAGCACACTAGTTGGTGATGAAATCCAACATCGCGGGAACAAAGTAAGAACGGGATGAGATAGAGCGGGTGGAAAAGTTACGTTGATGACCTGCTTAATGGAATTACACCTTGGTGCAAGCTCCCACACATAATCATGGGTATACCCTCCAAGGAGCCTGAGTGAGTTTGGCCAACGTCGATTCTAGGTACCGTGAAGACTTTCCCCTCCATAGTTACCTTGTGTAAAGACCCTAAAGAGATAGGCCACTAAGGTTACCAACTACAACAGTAATGCCTAGGGAAACAATCGACAGTCTAATCCACGCGCAAGGGCAGGGTATCTGGCCCAAAATCAACTTGGAAGGGTTCCACTCATCATTGTGGGTATACCTTCAAGTGACCTCCATAATACGTGCAATCTCTACACCAAGACCAAAAAATCAGGGTGAGTGACTCTACCAGTCTTAATGCGACCTTGTGATTGACCCTTGTGTGAGAAGGGCTTCCCAGGACAAAATGTAGCAATTGGATTTCAACGCTCCCTAACACAAGATCCTATGTTTGTTTTCGGCTTTGGAAAGTTATATTTCACACCTATTCCAAAGCCCTACAACTAATCTAATGTAGGTTTGCAACCATAAAATGTAAAAATGTCTAATCAATTTTTAGTTTAGCGCTTGATTTTTTAAGGTTGTTGTTACGCAAAGGAAAATGGCATGGACAATATGGTGTTTTGACTGACTCGAAAGTTATGCAAAGAGATGAAGATGAAATATTTTCATTTCGATGAAAACTATGCTACAAGAAGGAGAAAACATTCATCATTTCAGATGCACAATGTCCCAAAATGTCAAAAAACATGCAATTCCTCTACTTTAAATGCAAGCATTCAAGGAAGACAATAAAATGCGAAGAATAATCTAAGAAAAGATAGGGAAAAGAGAAACCACTCAAAACTTAATTGCTTGGGAAGATGACCTCAAAGATTAAATGGAATGGTGTATAGACCTTTGAATTTCCTCACAAAAGCCTCCACTCAGTGAGATAAATGAGAAGAAAACAGTAAGTTGACAACAAATCAACAAAGACAAAGAGTGACTTCAAGGCAAGGAAAGACAATGTCAAAATTCCAAACAAACAATGATCAATTCTTAGAAAGTAGAGTGTTGAAGGCCAAGATAAAGATAAATTGAGATGAAAAGACTCTAAGCAAGTGCCAAAAACAAAAATTGAACTTCAGAGAATGAAAACCTAGAGGATTTGGCATAGAAAAGGGGCATTTATTTGGTGTAAGGGGCACTAGAGCATTCCAATGCTCTGTGTAAGACCAGTAGGAAGTGCTAGTGCTCTAGTAACAAGGGTAGCGGGGCGTTGGCCTCTAAAAATTCAGAAAAAATGCCCAGAAAGTCAAAAAATCAAGCAAACTCAGTCAATCAACTTGAAGGTGATGAAATCAAGATCCAATCAATCAGATCTAAGAATCAAATACAGTATGGAGAAGGTCAAGAAGTGGGCAAAGGGACAAAACAATATCTAGGAAAGGAAACAAAAATCAGAGCTCCTCCACAGTGGAGTCACCAATTTCTATTATAGGTGAATCCTCCTGCAGACAAGGGGATTCCATCTTGGTATCTAGACCCCTAAAACCAAGACAGAAATGGTTCTATCATTGGTCACTGACATCCTTTTAGATCTAATTAAGCTAATGAATGAAGAGGAAGAAGAAAAATGTGTACCTTGTTAACGATGTTTGTCCTCGCAAAGTCCAAGTTGATCTTCGATCCTAAGCTCCTCGATAAGTCCTGTAGAACAAAAAAGGATACAACAAGATTCCTATTCTACTGAGATTAGCCCAAATACAAATCTATCTACTAGAGACAAGTTTATGTGGAACAAACACAAACTTGAAATAAACGGGCCAAGCATGTATGTATATTAATGAGAACAAATGAAGAGTAATTACAATCCTCTTATGAAGGTGCAGTAGCTTCTTCCAACTCTCCTTGTCCAACCCCTTTGCACAAGTAATCTACATTGATTATGCTTCAATGTAATCTCACTTATGGGATCATAAGTTTGGTGTAATTCTCAATCTCCATATTCTTATTGTATGTTGCTTATGAGATCATAGGTTTTATACCTCCAATATTTTCCTCTCTCTTTCACCATGAGAAGGGCTCCTTATAAAAGCTTGGAGAGGCCCAACCACTTGAGATATCTTTGGGATAAGTTTTGTATTCCTCTCCTTCAGTTGTGGATCTTCCCTAATATCATGCCTTGAACTCATATTCGAATCCAACCAACTTCATAGATTGAGGGGATTCTTCCCTGATTTCCTCCAATGAACCAAATTTCACCCAGGAAGGGTAGATCTTCCCCAAAAGGGTGCACATAGCATTTCAACGCTCCCCCAAGGGAGGCTAGGGAGCACCGATGTGTTAGAAAAACAGGACCGCAGAGCAATAAAATAAAACAAATGCGGAAATAAAACACAGAAGATACAAAATACAAGAGAGACACAGATTTATGTGGTTCACCCAATGTGGGCTATGTCCACCAGAGAAATTGCCAGGTCCTTTCTTTATTATTATCCAGCAAAATGAACAGATACAACCTATAGCAAAACCCGTTGTAACTTCCTCTTCTTTTTCTCACAGTCTCCTCTCTCAGAATACAATACTCGCCAACCTACATAGCCACAATACATTTCCCTCATAAAAGAGGGTTGCCTTTTAAGGAAAAAAACCCTAACATAATCTCTATCGTTAGATCTGCGACCTTATAATGAATGGTCCAGATTTACAATGAAATTACAATATAATTTTACAAGGCAATTTTTT
>SNQJ01S0006574.1:115482-141242 GCA_010110895.2 Picea sitchensis | reverse complement strand
AAGAGACTAGCATTTTCATCAAACTTTACTTTAGTCTCACATGACTAATTTTGGATTAGTCAACAACCCTAACTTGAAATAATCATAACTATGTACTTGTAATGAATAAAGATATGAAAATAGTACACAATTTTCTTCAATGTCGTTTATGCAATTCCTCCAGGTTTCACTACTTGGAACCTCTCATTAAAGGATTTATAGCTAAAATGGCATACCTTGTTGAATTCTATCTTATTCTAGAGAGAGAACTTGTAGATTGTGCCCCGCACGGAATATTTGTTGTATGGATATGAAAATGGTACACATAATAATACAGACTGTACTCTAACCAACAAATTTGGTCTTACTAAATTTTGATCTATTATGAAGAAGTTATGACATTTTTACCTGAAACACTTGTTTTAGACTAGTTTCAGAACTAGCCACAAACCCTATTTTCCACGGAGTGTAACTCCAAAAGTACAACGACCAACAAGATGAAATTTTTATCACATCTACTTGAATATGTTTCCTCAACGACCTCAAGATTTCGCGATATGAATCATTCTAGAAAAAACGTTATTTCAAAAATGGTGAGATGACCTGTAAATAACATACCTTAGAAAGCATCATCAAAAGAATTTATCCTCCCTTGAATTTTGGCCTTCTTTACTTCACCTTCCCTCTGAAATTCTCCTTAGATATCCTTTGGTTACCTCATTCACTTGTAGATATTCAATATGCTCAAGTGTGATTAAATGAGATACCCTTGCCTCTTATTTATACTTTTATGTAGCTTCCTCAAGGGGTTACCTTCTAACCATCTTAAACCACTTTCCTTATTTTAAGGCTAACCCATTTCTAACCACTTGTCCACTTAGTAATTTATCCATTAACTTTATTATTTAAACAATTTATTTTGTATCCACTTTGACTTATATTACACTCATCACTTCACTTTATTATTTAAATAATTTCTTCTTTGGAACCACTTTGACTGCGTTGACCTTTTGGAGCTTCTAGATGACTCATGAGGGTTCTCCAACTTCACATGGCCATAACTCTCTAACTGTGAGGAGTTATGTGATGTTCCACATACCACAGGAAATGGCATGACATGTACTATCCATATAGAATATTCTTACCTTCAAATATATTAAAACTCATACCATTATACATCAAAAAAACTTGGGTCCATTACCCAAACCTTTGTGCTACCGAAATTCACTACCAGACTTTCTTCAAGGGTTGAAATCAATGAAAACCAACCCAAATAATCAATAGTAGAGACCACTAGAAACATACGAAAAATGCTTGGGGATTATAGTACTACCTTCATTTATTTGATCCCAAAAGAGGATATCCCAACTTCTTCTAAATTTTTTTGGCTAATATCCCTATGCCATTGTATCTATGAAATCATTTCAAAGCTCATAGAAAGAAGACTCAAAAAGGTTCTTTCAAAACAAATTCTGGGTGAGCGAATTGGGTTTCTTAAAGGAAAAAAAATCCATGAGATAGTAGGGATAGCACAGGAAATCCTAAACTCAATCAAGACTAGAAATCAAATATCGATGATGATCAAAGTGGATCACTCCAAGGCCTATGACAAGGTAAGTTGGCTTTACCTAAGATTGATCCCTATTTTTTAGGCAACACATGTATTCTAATAGAGGACAAACACATTTAGTAACCACTCACACAACCAGATAAAAGATCAACACACTGATTCTTTTACATGGTAAAAACTTTGTGGGGAAACATCCAAGGCCCCAACCAACACACCCACTTGGAGAAATTTATTAATGCAAAAGAAAAATATTATAGAGATATTTACAAGAGATTTTATCACAATCAATCATCGTCAAATGACCCTCCATTCTCTTTAAATAGATATCATGGACCAATCAGGTGTTTGTTATATTTTCTTAATTTTCATAGCAGTAGAGTTACCAATGTGATTTGATCTTCTTTTGCATTAACAGTTATATCAAGTACTAAAAATATAATCAGTATAAGAAAGTACAAGAGACACAAGAGTTTATCTTGGGAAAACCCCAAATGGGGGAAAAACCCAGCCAACCTTTCTTAGATAGATTTTGTCCAAAATAATCCAACCATGAACTAACTCTTAAGAAAAAATAGATAATGAAGAACCCCGGCACAATGATAACGCACAAGGTAAACCAAGTTTTTGCAACAACAACACAAAAAATGTTGCAGTAACAGCACTATAAAGAATTAGTGCACCTTTTCCAAGGGGGAGTGCACAAGAGAAAACCACCACCAAGAATAACCAACCAAGAATCTCTAAAGTGCAGTGCAGCGTCTTCCTTCCTTGCCTCATACTAGTGCCTTCTCCTTGAATGAGTGATGAATGAGTGAGTGAGTACAAATGAGAAAGAAATCTCCTTATTTAGTATTCCTTCCACTTTAGTTGGGCTGACTTCTTCTTTGGGAAATTCTATTTCCCCTTTATATTTTCTCTATGATCCAACTTCTCTTCTTGGAGGTTCCAACTTTACTTTATTTCTCTTCGATGGGCCGAATTCTCTTCTGGGGTGTTCTTCCATTATTCAATGGTATTTGTTTATCTTCCAGAATCTTCTCTTCATATAAGAAAGGTTGTCTAGGAGAAAAAATACCTCCCACAGCTACCAAAACATCAGCACTCCCTCTTAGCTAGGGAGGTATCTTTCCACGATGTCTTATTTTATTAGTCCACTGACTATTCTGCAATCAACTAGCAACACACAGCTACTACCATGCCATCTGTAGCTCAAATCATCTACCATAGTCTCCACAACTAATCAACCATTAGCACATAGCTACTTCCAAGCATTCCAATAGTCTCCACAACTACATAGCAATCAACTAGTAGCACACAGCTACTACCATGTTGTTCAATAGTACATAATTGATGACATAGTCGTCTCGACTATGTTGTGATGTTTCTTATTCTTTTCCTACAGTATTATTCACACCCATCTACCTTGCATGGTATGGGAAAGACTGCCTCTATAGCCTCATTCACACCTAGCCAGCTTACATGGCTAAGAAAGGCTATGCCATGGTCCAAGACTGTTGGACATTTGAGAGGGGGGGTGAATGAGTTGTCACCGTGATTAAACAATTATGCTTATTTTAAAATATTTACAAGGCACTCAGTGATGATCACAATAATGCAGGGAAATGAACAATGGCACATTCAACATCAGTCACATATATGAGAAACACAGAGACACATATTTCCCAATGAAACCCATACAGGGTAAAAACCTCTTCTTCTTTATATGATGAGTATTATTTACATTATTTACATTATCATACATTTGAGAACCTACTCATTGTGAGGCTACAACCTCTGTTTTGCAAGTTGCAACTTGTTGAGAGCACCAACTCTCTATTTTTCTCTAGCACCCACTAGAAGGAAGCACCAACTCCCTGGTTTCTCTAGCACCAACTAGAAGGAAGCACCATCTCCCTGTGTTCAAGCCCCCACTTGAACCTCTGAGGACACCAGTCCTCCCTAGCACCTCCCAACCACCCTGAATTATGAATATGAAATACTAAAACCTATTACAGTGATATAGTGTTCAATAACATCTTACCAGTCTCATCACTGTTCTGCAAGATTTTGCTACTCAGACTTCCCCACTGTCTTCCAGCATGCATCCACTGCCCATTCTGTTCTTTTTCTTTTTATGCTCTGTACACCATATCCATTCGATGCACAGTTCTTCTTTTGTTCTTTTCAGCTTCTGCACTCTGATCCTTCTTCATGCATTAATCACTTTCAACAACAACATCTGCAGCAGCAACAACAACTCCATCTCTTCTTTGTACTATGTATTTATAGCTTCTGTGCACCTTGTGCATGCAATGCGCGCAATACCTCTGCATATTCATACCGTGTTGATATCCTGCACAACTCGAGTGCTCTGTCTGATCATCATAGTGACTCTTTAGCTTCTCTGGAAGTTGAGACTCTTCGTCTTCTCTGTGACAGACGAGCTCACCTTCTTTGTTCCAGTTACAGGCTTCAATGCTCATCCAGTTGTCAATCGCCTCCACGAGCATATTCATCCCTCTTGAAGATTCCCAAAGACTCTTCATCTCCTCTGTCAATCACCCCGAAGTGTCTTTGAGTCCTCTGGCAGAAACCATCAGTGGTTTCTGGAAGTTACACTGTGATGTGCAACATTAGCCCTCTGATATCCTTCAGTTTCATTTGCACCATTGGATTAGCTTTGAAGGATATTGTTGTGATTTATGCATTTCACACTTTCACAATTCATAGATTCTACGATGAGGCATCTTGACTCTTCCTATTGCGAACTCCAAAAAGGAGCTTGGCTGCTCTAGCTAACTCCTCTGCGTGACCATAGGCAGTGACCACCGGTTACAGTGACATTTCACCTTTTCGGTATTTCGGCATTCGTACCAGACGTGATCCCAAAAATTTTGAGGCAGAGCTTATCTGCACTAGGTCCTTCCTCCATGTGACCACAGGCAGTGACCACTGTCTGCGCTAAAAGGAACTACGAACTCATGATCTTCATCGACCCTGATCGATGGTCCACAATCTCGATGAATCAACGGTCCAGATATTTTCGCGATATTGCATCTCGTTGTTCCTTAGATGGAGGCTCTCGTTACTCCAGGTCACGATAGGATAAACTCCGAGATGGAGCTCAGATCGATGGTCCACGTTCTAGGTGATCTAACGGTCCTGATCTTTTCACGATCTCTCATCTTGCAGTTCCTTAGATGTGGATTCTTGTCACTCCAAGTCGCGATAGGCGAAACTCCGAGGTGGATCTCAGATCGACGGTCCACGTTCTAGGTGATTTGACGGTCCTGATCTTTTCGTGATCTCGCATCCTTAGATGTGGGTTCTTGTCACTCCAAGTCGTGATAGGCGAAGCTCCGAAATGGAGTCGGATCAATGGTCCATATCACACCTTGATCTGACAGTTTTGGTTAACTCACAATTTTGCATATCGTTGTTCCTAAGATGGAGGTTCTCGTCACTCCAAGTCGCGATAGGCAAAGCTCTGAGATGGAGCTCATATCAACGGTCCTCGTTCTTGGTGATCTGATGGTCCTGATCTTTTTGTGATCTCACATCTCACTGATCCTAAGATGGATATCTGCGTCACTCCAAGTCGTGATAGGAGAGACTCTGAAATGGATTCTTTGTGGTGCTCTGATCTTTCGCCACGCGTCCTCTTGATCAACGGTCCACGACTGTCCCTGATGGATGGTCAGGATTCCTTCACAGCTTTGGAGAGTTGGATGACTCTTGGACTTATCCGCCTTGCAGCTTCACCATATCTAATAGCTATTGAGCCTTCGTAGATACCCCAGATCCTACGGCCCAGATCTTCTCGCGATTTCGCCACTTCGTGATTTCGCCGCTTCGTGATTTTGTCCACCTTCGTGATTTCTCCACTTCACCGTGTAATGAATGTGCAGGTCCTCCCTGATCCAACGATGGATGTACCCCGCGCTTAGATCAAACACCCAATATCTATTCTCGTCTACTGCATGCTACTCCTCTCTGAATTCATATCTGACAGTCATTGGGGATTCTGAATAAGATCCAATGCTCATTGTTGCTCTTCCTCTTCCATTATCACTGTTCTTGCCATCATTTTTCTTTACATCAATGACAATCTTACTCTCAACTGTAAACCTTCCAACAATCTCCCCCTTTGGAATTGATGGCAACCCTGAATGGTTGTGCTAATTTGTTTGGACCTCCAACTGTAGCATCCAATCCGGACCACTCCTTTTCTCCCCCTTTGACATCAATGTCAAAGAAAACACGCTCCCCCTGAGTTGTTGCGGTGATTTTATGAGGTATCAGATATGCACTCAATACAAGACTCCCCCTGGCAGGATGGACTTTCTTACATGTGAGACGGGATAACACCCATCTTTTGTCTGAGATATTCAAATAGTGTCTTGGGTAGAGGTTTAGTAAAAATGTTTGCAATTTGTTCTGTGGTGGAATGTAATGGACCTGAACAATCTGATTGGAGACCTTCTCTCTCAAAAAATGATATTTTATGGGAATATGCTTGGTCTTGGAGTGGAAGATAGGATTTTTAGACACACTGACGGCACTAGTGTTATCACAATGAATTGGGATCGGTGCAGTGTATTTTACCTCCAAGTCTGCAAGTGTCAGAATCATCCATAACACCTAAGTGCAACAGGTAGCAGCAGCAATGTACTCTACCTCTGTGGTTGATAAAGAAATGGAACCTTGCTTTTACTAAGCCATGCTACTAAGAGTCACCCGGGGGAAAAGATGCTCCTCCCTTTGGTGCTTTTTCTCTCATAAAACACGGTTGCCAATCTTCATCTGAATAGCGATTGGCTGAAAATTTTGATTCTGGGATACCACAAACCATAAGTCATTGTTTCTTTCAAATGGAATATCCTTACTTGACTTGAAGGCAGCTCTGTTGGAGTGCGGTGATATCTTCCTACCATTCCTACGATATTCGTATGTCTGGGTGAGATGTTATGATGTACAACCCGGTCTTCCTATCATTGATCGTTATGAGCTTTGATCAACATCAATTGAATCATCATCCTTTCTTAATTTACATCAGGTTACCATAGGTGTACCCACAATATTAGAATCTTCCATTTGAAACCTTTTCATCGACCTCTTAGATATTTTTCTTGAGAAATGAACATCCTTGCCTCTACAGGAGTAATTTGCAGACCAAGTAAAAATGACAGTTCTCTATCATAGACATTTCAAATTCAGGACTCCATGGAAAAATCAAACCATTTTACCAAATGAATTCTTAATACATCCAAAGATGATGTCATCTACATAGACCATTCACGATGAGCAAATTATTATCCTCTGTTTTTAATATCGGATTGTTGTCAGTTGTTCCTCTCTTGAACCATTTTATTGTCTTTGAGATCACATTATCCGGTCACGTGATACTAGGCTTGAGGGCTGTTTTAAAACCATATAAACCTTTCTTGACTTGCATACTAGAGTCGAGGGTTATATGATAGTTTGAAACCCTCTGGTTTTTTGATATAGACTTCTTCACTTAAATCTCCATTTAGAAGGTTGACTTGACATCCATTTGGTAGACTTTAAACCAACTTTTATGACAAAGCATATGCAAAGAAACATTACGATGGCTTCTAATCTTGCTACGATTGCAAATGTTTCATCATAATCTAATCCTTCTATATGAGCATAGCCTTTATAGACTAACCTTGCTTTGTTCTTGATAGCTTGTCCTTGCTCATTCAACTTATTCTTAAAGGGTCCATTTTAGATGATGATGTTTTTACCTTCGGTCTTTGAACCATCTCCCATTATTGTTTTTCTCAATCAGTCAAGTTCAGCATTCATTGCTTTAACCCGGTGATCATGTTTGTTGGTTTCATTGAAATTCTTGGGTTCCGGCCTTATGGATACTTAAGCTATATGAAGTTGATTGGTTTGATTAAGCTTTTCTCTGGTTTATACGCAGCTTTGTCTTTTCTCCAATTATAGAGCTTGCGGGATGGTTCTTTTGAATGATTACGGAAGAGATTTCTATAGTTAATTAATTTGGGCTTGTCACGAATTAATGCGGGTCTTCATATGATTGAGGAGTCTTAGTTTTATTCTTGGAACTATTCATCTTTAGCTTTTGTTTTGTCTTCTGTAGAAGACTCATTCTTGTATACCTCTCTTGCTAAGATTCCTTCATCAATTTTACATCAATACACTCCAACCATTTTATACAACCTCTTATTATAGCATCTATATCCTTTCTTGTTTGTAGCATGCCCGTGAAGATACCTTCAATGGCCCTGTCATCATATTTGTTGGGGTTCTCATCATTATTATTCTTTATGCTTGGCATTTACTCCATAAAGACTCTTAAGTGTTTGATTAAGGAAGGTCTTCAAACCATAATTCATAAGGTGTCTTGACTTTGTGGTTTGGTGGGCTTTGTTAAGCACATGGATTGTTGTGTGTATTGCTTATACCCATTTATGTTGACCAATGTTCTTCTCATTCATCATTGACGGCCATTTCACGCATTTTGTTTGCCTCTCAACAACTCCATTTTGTTGTAGGTTCTTGGGATTATTAATTCTCTCTTGATCCCATGTTCATCATGGAATTCCTTGAAGTCTCTTGACATAAACTCTCCTCCCGATCTGATCTTCATGGCTAACCTCTTGTATGTTTGTGTCTCTGTTAAATCCTTAAAATATTTTAAGCTTCTCAAATGCTTCAGATTTTTCTTTGAAGAAGGCAACCCAAGTTAGTCAAGAATAATCATCAATAATCAACATGAAGTAGTTTTCTTTCCCTATACCTTCTGTCTTGATGGTCTATAAATCCATATGAACTAGTTGGAGTGGTTTTCTCTGTTGAAGTAAATCTCTTGGACTTAAATTGTATCACATTTTTCTTTCCTACTTGACAAGGTTTACACATTGAATCTTGGGGCTTTGATATTCTTGGAGATCTTTTTCACTGCCTCGAGGTTTTGAGTTTGATTAAAGTGGTCAAAGTTTAGATGTCAGTCTCCTATGCCATAACTAGCTTTCATCATGTTTTCTTAGATGACATTCTTCTCTATTTTCTTTGACACATATACATTATTTTTTGTCCTTATGACTTTGGCAACCACTTGCCCTAAGTTTACAAACTTTATCTTACAACCCTTGGATGTGAACAACACTTAGCATCCTCATCACATTTGACTTACACTAAGCGGGATTATGTTTAGCCCATCCACAAGTAGAAAATATTGGGCTTTTCATACTCCATTATTAATCACCATCCCTTTACCCTTTTTTTTACTTGGAGCATCATTTCCAAGGTTACGTTTCCCGATTTTATTTCCTTAGAGATAGAAACTTTTCTTTGTCTCCCATCATGTGTTTGGAGAATCCATTGTCTATGTACCAAGGGTTCGTTTTTTCTTTAAGCGGACAACACTAATCCACACTTGTCATTCCTTCTTCTTCAAAACTTGGCAGCATTTTAGGTGTGATTTGAATGCAGTTCATATTCCTTAAGCGAATTCAATGGAATTTGTCCATAGTTATGATAGATGTAGCATTCAATCTCATTGTTCAATGGGTCAAACTTATTGGTGCAACACTGTCTACTCATTGAATATTTATTATTTCTTAAATCTTTAGTTGCATGTCCTTGGACTTGATTTGGCAATTGGCAATTAGTGAAGGTTTGTTGCTTAGCTTGCATCATTCTTTGTTGGCAGAAGCAAGTATTTATTCATTTTGAAATCTTAATTTATGTATCCTAAAGTCACTTAAGGGGCAGTTACATTTGGGCCAAAGAGTTGCTTTTGATGAAATAATAGCCATGGAAAATTCTTTGTACTGGAAAATGGTTTGTGCTGTGAGCAAATCGATTTCTTTCATACTGATGAATTCCTTGAGTAGAGGGCATACTATTTCTTTGTTCTGCAGATTCAATCATAACACCTTTTTCTTTACTCATCCTAAGTGGTTGATTGTCTTCCTTTGTTTCTCAAGTTTGATGTCATTGGACATTGCTTTTGAAAAACTTGATGGAGTTATTCATTTCACAGCTTACCCATGTGATCCCTCTTCATACCCCAAACCCGGTTTTCAGCTTTGGATTTCGCTTTGATGATTGAGAATGGTGGCTAATCCTTATGAGGATTTGATGCCAATGATTCGATTATACAAGACTTGAAACTTCTCCGACAACACACCGTTTTCCACTACTTCTTAGAACTGTCTTCACATCTTGCCTTCTTTTCGATAGTTGTTGTTTCTACAAATATCATTGATTTTCTTTGCCTCTTTCAATTCTGCTTTTAGTAGGACAAAGTCTTCATGAGGTTCTTCTTGTCTTTCTTTCGAGTAGCCATCAACAATTGTCTTTGATTTATGTTCTTGATTCTTAGTTTGTCCATCTCTTCGATTACTTGTGGTCAGTTTCTCCTTTCAGCGTATTGACTTCTTCTTCATCACTCCTGTGCTTTTATTATCATAAAACTCTTTGGCCATAGTATAGGAAGTCCCATTTGGTTTATGTCTTCAATAGAGGGCATTTTCTTCAATCATCGGAAGGATGTATCATTGTTTATGCACGGACTTTTCTTCTTGGTTTTCTTTAAAAGAAATTTTTTGTGTTTAGCCCTTCTCCTCATCATCACATATGCGATCAGCAGCAGCTGTGGGGACATTTATTTGCAGAGTGACCTATCCTACCACAGTTTAAAGACATTGATGGGGAGTTTACCTTTGTATTTGCATGATCCCTTCTTGAGTCTCTTCAAAAAATTTGCTTCAATTTTGTGGACTCCCGGAATCCTCGTTGCGTGTATTTTAAATGAGTGTTGCTTCACGGAGATGGTTTCACAACTGTTATCATTTCATATCTGATCAATGTTCCTAGCCAGGTTCAGTCAAACCCCCAAAGGTTTTTATATCATTAGGTTCTTCTATAGATGAGACCTTGGGTTGAACCTATCATGGAGAGATCTCAAGATTTTGAGACTAAACTAAAGGTTCATCAATTGTTTCACCAAGAGCCTTCATTTAAAACACCATTTCTTCTGCTATTGAGGTTTATTTACCGGTTTCATCTTCCCTTAATATTAATTTCAAGCTGTATTTTGTAGGTTTGAATCTTTGCATCCTTTACTTTCTCTCCCATTACCCTCATAGGTGCTAATGAGTTTGTCCCACATTTCTTTGCAGGTTCCTAGGTGCATAATAACTTTTATAGATTCTACTTACAAGCCCACAAGAGATAGCATTCATAGCCTTAGGCGTTGAAAGTAGAATTCTAGTTTGTCATCCTTATTAGCTAGCGCAACTAGATTTACATAACCAATATCTACCACATCCTAGACATGTACACCTACTTGTGACATTATGTAGGTTCTCATTCCTTCTGGAAAGTTTGTTCCATCCTTTCAGGGCCTTATTGGTTAGATTTCCTTCATGGCTTGATTGACATGTTTAAGAAGCTTAGGATCTACCCTTGGATAAAGAAGGAACAAAGCTCACGTCTGGTTGTTAGACCGTGAGAGTGAATTAGTTGTCACGTTAGCCAAACAATTATGCTTCTTTTACAAAATATTTACAAGGCACTCAATGATGATCCAAATAATGCGGGGGAAATGAACAATGGCACATTCGGCATCAATCACATATATGAGAGCACGAAACATATGTTTCCCAAGAAACCCACTTTGGGGAGTAAAACCTCTTCTTCTTTATATGATAAAAATTATTTACATTCTTGCATTATCATACATTTTGAGCTCCTACTCATTGTGAGGGATACAACCTCTATTTTGCAAAGGTACCCAACTTGTAGAGAGCACCAACTCTCTATTTTCTCTAGCACCCACTAGAAGGAAGCACCAACTCCTGGTTTCTCTAGCACCAACTAGGGCTTTTGATCCACAATGTTCAAGCCCCCCATGGGCCTCCCGGGGTTTGATCCTCCCTAGCACCTCAACCACCTTGAATTATGAATATGAAATACTTGCCAGAGCCTATTACAGGTGATATAGTGTTCAATAACAACTTACAGTCTGATAATTTGTTAAGTATTTTCTACGGATACCTCATTTGTCTTCTAGCGCATGCATTAGCTACCCATTCTATTCTTTTTGCGACACCGCGTACCATGTCCATTTTAGTTCTTCTTCATTCCTTTTAATTTCTTTGCACTTTGATCCTTCTTCATGCATGAATCGCTTTCAACAACCACATGCGGCCAACTCCGGCCAAAAGAAACAACAACCCCATCTCTTCTAAATACTATGTATTTATGGCTTTTGTGCACCTTGTGCATCGTCACAGCTGTAATGCAACTGCATAATCATGCAGCCAATATCCTCCGGCTGGAGTTATGCAGCCAGCAGTCATCATAGTGACTCTTGACTTCTACGGTAGTTGAGACTCTTAGTCTTCTCTGTGACTGTGGAGCTCACCTTCTGGAAATTTCGGTACACAAGCTTCAATGCTCATCCGGTGTGAAGTAAATACGAGATCTTCATCCCTGTAGAATACATTTCGAGGAGACTCTTCATCTCATCCAATCACCCCAAAAGTGTCTTGAGTGTCGGATCTGCACTCGATCCTTCTTCAGCCCATGAATCACTTTCAACAACAACATCCGTAGTAACTCCATTATGATAGCCCATCTCTCTTCTCATCTTTGTGTATTTATGGCTTTTGTGCACCTTGTGCATGCAATGCGTGCAGTACCTTTTCATACTCATACCACTCTGATATCCTCCACAACTCAAGTAATCTGTCTGATCATCATGGTGACTCTTAGAAACTATAGGTTAAGGACTCTTCGTCTTCTGGCCAATGAGGGCAGGCTCACCTTCTACATTTCGATTCACGGGCTTCAACTCTCATCCATCTGTCAATCACTTCCACGAGAATCTTCATCCCTCTTGAAGATTCCCGGAGACTCATCACCTCCTCTATCCGATCGCGAAGTGTCTTCAAGTCCTGGCGAGGAAAAACCATCAGATGTTTTCACAGCGGTTACAGCATGGCGTGCTGCTTGATGGCCCTCTGATCTCCTTTAGTTTCATTTGCACCATTAGATTAGCTCACGGAAGGATATTGAAGTGACTTATCACGTTGCACTTTCGTAATTCAGAGATTTTGCGATTAGGCATCTTGACTCTTCATGTTGTGAACTCTCAAAAGGAGTTTGGCTGCTCTAGCTCCCTCCTCTAGGTGACCACAAGCGGTGACCACCGGTTATAGTGATATTTCACCTTTTTGATATTTCGACATTAGTATGATCCAGTGTGTCAACACTTCCAGACGTGATCCCCAAAATTTTGAGGCAGAACTTATTTGCACTAGGTCCTTCCTCCACATGACCATGGCGGTGACCGCGTATGCGCACTAAAGAAACATTGCTTGAATTCGCCAGTCTTCATCGAGCTTGATCAGCGGTCCACGATCTCGATGAATCAATGGTCCCAAATATTTTTGTGATCTAGCATCTCGTTGTATTTCCTTAGATGGAGGCTCTCATCACTCGAAGTCACGATAGGTGGAAACTCCGGATGGGCGCTTTCGGATCAATGGTCCACGTTCTAGGTGATGCGGCGGTCCTAATGTTTTAAAGCAATCTCGTATCTCATGGTTCCTTAGATGTAGGTTCTTGTCACTCCAAGTTGCGATGGAGGCAAAACTCGATGGGCTGGATCGGCCGGTCCGCGTTCTAGGTGATCGGCCGGTCCACGATCTTTTGGCGATCCTAGCATCTCACGGTTCCTTAGATGTGGGTTCTTGTCCCTCCAAGTCACGATAGGCTAAGCTCGAAATGGAGTTGGATCAATGAATCCGAGGATACCCAACCGTCGGCCCGAACATGATTAACTTCGTGATTTAGCATATCGTTGTTCCTAGAATGGAGGTTCTCATCACTCCAAGTGCATTGATAGGTGAAACTTCGAGATGGAGATGGATCAATAGTCCTTGTTCTTGGTGATCTGGCCGGTCCACGATCTTTTACGATGATCTCACATCTTCGGTGATCCTAAGATGGATATTCTCGTCCTCCAAGTCGCGATAGGTGAGACTCGAGAAATGGAGTCTTTGTGGTGTTGATATTTCTCCACGCGCCCTCTTGATCAATGGTCCACGACTTTCCCCGATGGATTTTGGATTCCTTCATAGCTTTGGAGAGTTGGATGACTCTTGGAAATATCCTACGGCCCAGGTCTTCTCGCGATTTTGCCGCCGAGTTTATTTTACGCCGATGATTTTGTCCACCTTCACGATTTCTTCCACCTTGCAATTTCTTCACTTTGCGATTTCGCCACTTCACCATGTAATGAACGTGCAGGTCCTCTCTGATCCAACGATGGATGTACCATGTGCTTAGATCGAATGCACGAGATCTATTCTCGTCTACTTGCGTACTTTCCTCCTCTCTAAAATTCATATCGGCGGTCATGGGGGATTAAGATGAATCAAAGCGTTCATTGTTGTCCTCCTCTTCCATTATCCTTTGTTTTTGCCGTGAGCGACATTTCCATCAATGACAAGATTACTCTCAAGCCCCAGCAAACCTTCTAACAGACCATGCTCCAAGTCTTATTTGCACCTATCCACCTCGCGCAGCAGGAGAGACTTGTACTAGGTTGTGATGTTTCTCCTCTCCCAATAGTCTTATTCACACCTAACCACCCTGGCATATGAAAGACTAAGAACATATCCCCATTCACACCTAACCACCTTACATGGCATAGGAAATGCTATGCTGCAAGTCTTATTCACCTAGCCACCTCTCATGGCATAGGAAAGACTTGATACAAGTCTTATTCACACTAGCCACCTCACATGGTGTAGGCAATATTTGTACTTGCATGTGCATTACTCCCTCATTCACCTCACATGAATGATCCACGCGGGAACTCTTGGCCAGAGGGGTTAGTTGGTTGGAGGAGAAACACCACACCTCCCACTCAACAAGGGTGGACATTCTTCATCATGTGCCAAACTGTCTCTGAAGTACTCATACTTCCCTCTAAGATAGAGTCTTGGTGAGGAATGTCACGCTTCTCGATCATTTGTGGATATGCTTAAGCAGTGTCCTGCTCTCTGCACCATGTCTTATATGTAGTGGTATTTTATCTCTATATTATTTGACTTGTCATGAAAGGCAAGATTCTCTGAAAGCTTCATTCAACTTTGATTATCACAATGTATCAAAGTTGGCTCCAACTCTAGATCAAATAACCACGGAAGAAACTTTTGAAGCCGCACTACTTCATGGCTTGCAACATTGGCTGAAATATACTCTACCTTTTTTTTATTAAGTGCCACTGACGTCTTCTTCCTGCTCAACCATGATATAATGTATGATCCAAAACTAAAGCAACTTGTCGTGTGCTTTTACGAGATTACTTGCACTCTCTACTGGAGTTTATTTTATATAACCTACGCAGCTGCGTCTACAATGGAGACATATCTCAATCCATATCCAACTTTACCATGTAGGTTCCTCAACACATGTTTTTATGCTATCCAATGTACGTAAAATCAACCATGCTTATTGAATCAAGGCATTCACAGCAAAACAAATGTCTTCTCTGATGTAAACCCGGGGTACATCAAGGATTCGATCAATTTTATGTACACATCCTTGGGATCCACTAAATCTGAATATGAATAACTCAAGAGCTTCATATTTGTTACCATGGGTGTGGCCATGGACTTATATTCCATCATCCTACGAATCATGGGATCTCAATGGTATGTTTTCCTTCACTCATGAAAATCTCATGGTCTATACCACACCTCGAAATCCCAATAAATGATACATTATCGTGGGTATTCATTTGAACTCTAAAGGGTAGAGATCCTCTTCGCTATTAACTATGAGCTTCTCATCCTGTTAGGTGTTGGATTCTTGGCGAGGGAGGTAGATGATGTAATAGAGTAATTATAATCCTTTTCTACAAATAATCAAAGTGTTATATGATGTGAATTATTATCCAATAATGAGCAATAAGGAAAGAACTATCACTCCACATACAGTGCAATTCTTTATGTTAAGAGCCCAAATCCCGGTATAAAACCTGAATGTGTTATCTTATATGTCTTATGAAGAATTACATTCATTGGAAGCACCAACTTCCTTTGTTTTCCATTTGCAAATTTGGAAGGAGGCTCCAACCCCTAGTTTCTTAGGCTGCAACCTCAGGGAAGATCCAGCCCCTAGTTTCTGTAGGCTACAACCTCGAGAGCCAAACTTCCCAACTCTTTGGCACAACCCTATGTTCTATGGCTGGCTTGGAAGGTGGCTACAACCACTGTCATTGCCCCGTCCAACCACCCTAAAATTAGAAGAGTAGAGATAGCCGAGACCACTTTCACACTATCAGCCAGGATATGCCACTATAAAACATGTGTACCAATGAAACTGCAGACCATGCATCAGCCATTCACATCAGCACGTACACCATAAACAAAGTGCATCAACCATGCATAGCTTTGTCCAAACATCATGTAAATCAACATGTACCATAAACAGTGAAACAAACCATGTACCAAGTATGTACAAATCCTGTAATGTCAAGTGCTCATCAACTATGACCCATCAATATATACCAACATCATCAACTATACCTCATGTATGTGCCAGCTCATCCTTCTTGTCTCAACCATGTACCCAACTTGTACCTCAACCAAAATCCTTCATCAATTTCATCATCCAAATATGATTTATAGCTTTCTGTAATAGACACGGTGTATATGGTCATACCTACAAAACCTTCCTTAACTTTAACAACAGAGACTATCGGTATTTTCATCAAGCGTTTCTTTACAACAAGAGACTATCATTTTCATCAAACGTTTCTTTAGTCTCACAAGACTAGTTTTGGATTAGTCAACAACCCTAACTTGAAATAATCATAACTTTGTACCTGTAATGAATAAATATATGAAACTGATACACAATGTTCTTCAGTGTGTTTTATTAAATTCCTCCAAGTTTCACTACTTGTAACCTCTCACAAAAGGATTTATGGCAAAAATGGCACAACTTGCTGAATTCTGGCTTATTCTAGAGAGAGACCTTGTAGAGAGTGCCCCACATGGAATGTTTGTTGAAATGATCTGAAACTATTACACAAAATAATAAATACTTTACTCTAACCAACACATTTGTTCTTACATAATTTGGATCTGTTATGAATACGTTATGACTTTTTTACCCGAAACACTTGTTTTTGACTAATTTCAGGACTAGCCACAAACCCTATTTTCCACAGAGTATAACTCTAAACATAAAACGACCCACACATTGAATTTTTTACCACAGATACTTGGATATGTTTCCTCGATGAAATAGAAATTTCACGGTCTGAATCATTCTAGAAAAAAAGTTATTGTGAAAATGGTGAGATGACCTGAAAAAAACATACCTTAGAAAGCATGATCAAAAGAATTTATCCTTCCTTGAATTTCGGCCTTCTTTTCTTCACTTTCCTAATAAATTAGTCTTATATATCCTTTGTTTACCTCGGACACTTATAGGTATTCAATATGCTTAAGTGTGTCTTAAATGAAAGATCCTTGCCTCTTATTTATACTCTCCAAGTAGCTTCCTTAAAAACATCTTCTAGGTCACTTTGCCCACTTTCCTTATTTTAGGGTTAACCCACTTCTAGTTTCTCCATTAAATTTATTATTGAATTAATTTATTTTGTATTCACTTTGAATTATAGTACACTCATCAATTCACTTTATTATTTACCTTTTAAAATCTCTTAAATAACTTTGACTATTTTGACCTTTTGGGGCTTCTAGATGACATATGAGGGTCCTCAACTTCGTAAGGCCATAACTCTCAAACCGTGAGGAGTTATGTGACATTACACATACCACCAAAAATGGAGTGACATGTACTATCCATATAGAATAGTATTACCTGTAAATATATCAAAATTCATACCGTTATCTATCAAACAAACTTGGGTCCATTACCTAAACCTGGGTTCTCCAACTTCTCATGGCCATAACTCTCTAACCGTGAGAAGTTATGTGATGTTCCACATACCACCAGAAATGGAATGACAAGAACTATCCATATAGGATAGTTTCACTGACAAATTCACTAGAATTCATCTCATTATTCCACAAATAAGAATGGGTTCTCTAACCATACTTCTAGGATAACTCAATCTACAAAGCGTCTTCCCGTGAGGGATTTCACCATAAAGGGACCACTTTGGAGTTCATCCATTTTTACTTATTATCAACCATGACAAGACAATAACGAGTCATATTTACATCAAACATTCTTGGGTCCTATTATCTCCTCAAATAACAAAGTCAAATTTGTTTATTTAGGCGATAGGAAGTCATTGAAAAATACATTTCTAAATTTTTTAAGGTTCATTTTTTAGAGCCATATGTTTGTAATAAAGATTGAAAAACATTAGATTTGGTTTTTATTTCAAAAAATTCAAATTACAGGTTTTGGTGGCTAAGTGCCTCTCCAAAAGCGCTTCTAAGCCACTGAAAACCTTATCTTTCGACAGCTTAAACGTGAAATTTGGGGTTATTTTAGCCAACGAAATCGCAGGAGCTTGGAAATAGTCAGCACATCCTTTCACGTGCCTGAACCATCAGGTTTGAGGTGTTATGATTTCATTAGCCACCGAAAGACAACAGGAGAGGTCAATCATGACCGACTAAAAGGTGATTTAGTGTTTAATGAGTTTTATTTGATATATGTAATCCCAAACCCTCTAAACCCTACACCTGTCTTATTTTTAGGATATGATCTCTGCATAATATATCTTATCATTTAAACTTGAGTTTCATGAAATCACGTGGCCTATTGTAC
Organism: Picea sitchensis; assembly: GCA_010110895.2. Taxonomy (NCBI): domain Eukaryota; kingdom Viridiplantae; phylum Streptophyta; class Pinopsida; order Pinales; family Pinaceae; genus Picea; species Picea sitchensis. The sequence continues at coordinate 122,863 of SNQJ01S0006574.1, read as the reverse complement.
TTCATACCCCTCGAACCTTACCAATTATAATCTTGTCAAATCCTAAAATGCCTCTTATTTCCCTCAAAATCAGGACTCTCTTTAAATACATTCCCTATAATTTCGCCTATGGCATAGCTGAGCCATAACCCCCTAATTTTGCGTTGTGTGGTCTCCTTCCAAGCCTAAATTTCCAATTGTAGGTGTACAGGATAATTTCAGAAAATGAAGAGAGGAGGACCAAATTTGAGGAAGGAGCTTGATGATATTTGTTACCTGGAATCACACCCAGAGGTGTGTCATCTTTTCAAGGATGCAGACTGCTATAGATTTTGTGAGAAACTACAGGGATCACATTAGAAAGTATTAGAAGCCTTTGCTCTCACAGTTGATGGCAGAAAGGAAGTCATTGGCAAAGATGAGTTCCTATTGGAGGAAACTCTCACAGCAGAGGTGACAGAGCTGCCAAGGACTGGAGAAAACTGGTTCAAGACCACTTTTACAAAGGAGGTTGAATTTAGGTCTTATTTGAAACCAGAGAACAAGTGTTTGATATGGAAGAAAGACATTCCTATGTCTTTTCTGGAGTTGAAATGGCAGCACCTGTTGAAGTCAATTCTTGTTTACATAACCTGTGAGGGTAGATATAATAGGGTAATGATTTATCATTTCAAATTGATGAATCACTTTACTGGTAGGAACCCCTTGAACCTGACTTATTACCTCCACAGAATATTGACTAAGATGGCTCATCGGGTCAAGGCTAAGCCAAGCAAGGTTGCAGGTAGATTATCCCATCATGGTTTGATTAAGCTCTTGATTTGTGAGCTATTGCAGAGAAGGAACAAGGATTGGGGCCACTTCTTGTTTTGGAATGAGTTTCAGACTGATTTACAACCAGAGGATAAAAAGAGATCTTCTTCAAAGAAGTCCTCTACTCCCAGGAGAGGGAAAAGGAAGAGGATATCTATCTCTCCAGTGGCATATAAGCAAGATACTCCATCTTCCAAGCCTAAGGAAGAAAAGAAGATGCTGGATTTTAATGAAGACACAGAGCAGGTTGCACCAAAGAAGACAAACTTTCTAAATTTTCCATATTTAGATTCAGATGAAGAACCAGAAAAAGAAGAAGTCCCTGTTGATGAAAATATAGAATTTTCCATGGAGCAAGCACCAGAAATTGAGATGTTCACAAGTCTTGAAAAAGGTGAAACATCTAGCAGCAAAAAGAAGCAAAACAAATCAAAGAAGATTAAGAAACTCAAAGAGAAGATAGCACAAGAGGAAGTGCTAGAGAGGGTGATAAATGCCAGATACAAGACTCTATCAAAGAATTTCACAGAAACCAGTGCAGCCTTGGAAATATTGGCACTTGAAAGTGTAAAGGAAAAGAATAAGAAGAAGAGGATCATAAAGGACAATCATAAGTTGTGGAGATTAGCTAAGCATTTGAAGAAAAAGGTTAGGTTATTGAGGTTGCAAGCCATGCCTTCAAGACCTCGGCCTCAAGCACCTGTTGATATTGAAACCCTAGCAAATGCAGCCATCTATTTGAATGATCCAGAGGCAACCAACAATTCTACAACCATTCCAAAACCTGCTCAAGATGGAGAGGCTTCAAAAGATCAACCCTAAAGTGTTTTAAATCTAAGACCAAAGGTATTTTGAAATTTTGTTATTTTTCACTAAGACGGGACTTTCGATGGCTTAGGAGAACATTTAAACTATTCATTATCCATCGAAAGTGGAGCTTTAGGTGGCTAACAGGCACAAATTTTGCCTCTCTTAGCCACCGAAAGCACATACAGGGCAGAGAAGCATTGTTTTCGCACATATTCAAGTTTTTCTTATCCAAATGCCTCAAGGACGGTTCCAAATGATAGATAATAATTAAAGTCATCATTATCAAGGTTCTGTTTTGATTTTGGAGGTGCCTAGCAAGGTGGAAAGGTTGAATTGGTTACCTATTTTCTGGGCAAAAAACTGTCTTTTTGCCAAAAGTGGCAATTTTGACTTATCCCACATCCTATGAAGAACCATCAGCCTTGGAAGGCTTACTACACCTGTCAAAGATTTTGAAGGACATGAAGACCAATTGAGATAAGGAGTTGACCTATTTTATAAGATCCTTTCCTATTCTCTTGTATCAATTTTTGACTTTCTATTTCGATTAAATTTGATCCAGTATTCTAGGATATGTATATCTGATGTAAAGGCTATAAAGCCACAAACTTTTGATGAACTAGGGGTTTGAGTCTGGAGACTAGACCATGCTCATATTGTACTGAGACTTTTTACCATAATACAGATCACAAGTTCCTTTCTCTGTTTATGTCAGATTATCATTTTCTCTCTTTTTTTGTGCTTGATTGATTACTGTTGTCTAAGTTTATCTAGTTGCAAATGAATGTCATCTCATTGGTCAACTCATAAACATTGATTTAATAAGTAATTTGTGTTATATTTATTCATCCCATCACACATCTGATATGGTTGATAGATATAGACTTTCTTCACCCACCACTCAGTTACTCATCTGATTATACACTTTTGAAAGCATTGTCTCATTTGGTTATGTATTTGACTGTCTTGAGAGTAAGTTAGTTATCTAGTATCCCATTTGATCCAATAAACATATAAAACTAAAACACATTTTAATTTACCAGCCTTCTTCAAGATACAACCTAAGAAGGACTCCTGGAGTGATAACAAATTCATTTTGTTTCTGAGGAGAGGAGATTGAAGCTCAGCTTCCTTGGGAGACGACAAGATCCATATTTGATGATAGACAAAGTATGGACATATTTTTGGTTGTAATCATCTATCTGGCGACTCCATGAAGGACATATTCAATGGAAACTCCATTGTTCTGAAATCTATTGGTGACTCCACTGGTATGAAATGAACAAGATCTTGGCTAAGAGATATATTTTCTATGATTTTTCAGAGATTGTTGGTTTCCCTAATCCAGTTCCTAGTAGAGATGAAGGGAAAAATAGTACTCCCAGATTTCGAGGAAAAGAGTAGGAAGTGCCAGTTGAACATTTGTTGGATTTTCATGTTTTCATTCATTAGTTGCAAATTGTGCATGAGGATGTTCAGATCAAGCTCTTTGGTTTTTCATTAGAGGGAATTGCTCGTGATTGGTACCAGTCTCTTCCTATTGCCAGTATCATCTCTTTGGTAGATTTTCATGTTGCCTTTCATTTTTTTTGCAAAGGCATATTTTTAGCTGACCTTTTATATCCCGAATGTTGTCATGATTTCAATTTATTAAACAAATATCTAAATGTTCATGAAGACTTTGCTTCAGCAGAAGATATCTCTCATCATGATTAAGGGATTGTTGATCCACATTATGACAACCATGGTGATGCTTTTGACATTGTATTAAATGCACCTAGTGAAGATGGTTGTCATGAAGATCAGAATATTTATTTTTAAAACTTTAAAGATGATGAGAAGATTGACAGATCAGCAACTGAAAGTTTTGGATCTGTAGTAGATACGAAGGGTAGCCCACAATTTCTAGATTTGTAGATCAAGAGAAGTTGCAATAACCATGAGGAACAAGGTGGTATTTTTCCAAATCTGTTTCAAGATTTTATTGTTGATACTTCTATACAAGAAGATTCATCTCTGTCATTAGGATCTTATCTTGATGCTCCTATATTCAACCAATACAATGATGAGGAAGGATATTTTGAGATTTGTGAAGGCTCATTGTCTACTAAAATTTCATCTAGTTCTACTTTTTAGCAGGGAGATGATCAGAAATGTGTGCATGTTGTGGTTGATACTAGTTATGAATTTGTTGATCAAAATTGCAGTGAAGATCAAAATTCCAGTGATATATCTTGCAAAAATATCATTGTTGGAGAAGGTGATCCGAAATTTTTTCATGATACATATTTTCAGACTCATCTTTCGTTTGATCATTATCAAGACAATAACGTAGAAAATAAAGAACATAATTTTTCTTTTCTTTCAAAAACTGACAACTGTGATAGGTCACCATATCATCATGATGAATTCAAATTATAGAGATATAGTGAAGGGGAGAAGAAAGGTCCATATTGACAGTTCATCATGTTTTCTTCTCCAACAGAGATCAAACAGTCTGTATTTAGCATTAAGAGTTGTGAAAAAAAAGAGTAGCAACATTTCTTCCAATTGGAACAACAACATAAAGAGGTATCCCTTTATGGTTTTAATGACCCTATTGCAAACTTTTTGGAATCCATGGACAACATAGATGTTAAAAAATTAATGTCAGATGAAAGTTGTCTTTATCATCTGTTCAAACCACTTTTCTGTTGGCTATGAATTCCATTATTTTTTGGTTCAAGATCAAGAATAGCTTCAATAAATTAGTTTCTGACATGGCTTCATTGGAAGCATGAGTTTACTTGATTAAGCATCAATAAATGGTCAAAGAAGGAGTAGATAAAAGAATGAGATCTTCATCTGAGCAAGTAGATTTTTTTTCATTATTTTTTGTTGAATAAGCAGAGCAGGCTACAGGCGGGTTACATGAAGAGTACAAGTTTACAGGGGATCGGTTCTAAAGTCCAAACGACTCCATAGCCCAATGGTAAAGGCTACAGGCAGGTTATAGATTTGAAGAGGATCAGTTATAAAATCCAAATGACTCCATGCCCAATGGTAAAGGAAACTAAAACTACTAGGTTATTGGAAACCTCGCAGGGAGGTCTCCATCCCAGTTGGAGCCAGATGTTATCTTCTCAAATTACACAGTCAAATTTGTTTATTTAGGTGATAGGAAGTCATTGAAAAATAAATTTCTAAATTTTTTAAGGTTCATTTTTTAGAGCCTTATGTTTGTAATAAAGATTGAAAAACATTGGATTTGGTTTTTATTTCAAAAAAGTCAAATTACAGCTTTCGGTGGCTAAGTGCCTCTCCAAAAGTGCTTCTAAGCCACCGAAAAACTTATCTTTTGGCATCTTAAACGTAAAATTCGAGGTTATTTTAGCCACTGAAATCGCAGGGTCTTGGAAATAGTCAGCACATCCTTTCACGCGCCTAAACCATCGGGTTTGAGGTGTTATGATTTCATTAGCCACCGAAAGACAACAGGATAGGTTGATCATGACCGGGTAAGAGGTGAGTTAGTGTTTAATGAGTTTTATTTGATATATCTAATCCCAAACCCTCTAAACCCTACACCTATCCTATTTTTAGGATCTGATCTCTGCATAATATATCTTATCATTTAAACTTCAATTCCATGAAATTATGTGGCATGTTGTACTTCATACCCCTTGAGCCTTACCAATTATAATCTTTTTCAAATCATAAAATGCCTCTTATATCCCTCAAAATGAGGACTCTCTTTAACGACATTCCCTATCATTTCGGCTCTATCATAGCTGAGCCATAACCCTCTAATTTTGCGCTATGTGGTCTCCTTCCAAGCCTGAATTTCCAATTGCAAGTGTATAGGATCATTTCATAAAATGAAGAGAGGAGGACCAGCTTTGAGGAAGGAGCTTGATGATATTTTTTACCTAGAATCACACCCAGATTTGTGTCAGCTTTTCAAGGATGAAGGCTGATATAGATTTTGTGAGAAACTACAGGGATCACATCAGCAAGTATCAGAAGCCTTTTCTCTCACATTTGATGGCATAAATGCAGTCATTGGAAAAGATGAGTTCCTGGTGGAGGAAACTCTCATAATAGAGGTGACAGAGCTGCCAAGGATTGGAGAAAACTCGTTCAAGACCACTCTTACAAAGGACGTTGAATTTAGGTCTTATTTGAAACTAGAGCATAAGTGTTTGATATGAAAGAAAGACATTCCTATGTCTTTTCTGGAGGAGAAATGGAAGCACCTGTTGAAGTCAATTCTTGTTTACATAACCTGTGAGGGTAGATATAATAGGGTAATGATTTATCATTTCAAATTGATGAATCACTTTACTGTAAGGAGCCCCTTTAACATGCCTTATTACCTCCACAAAATCTTAACTAAGATGGCTCATCAGGTCAAGGCTAATCCAAGCAAGGTTGCATGCATATTATCCCACCATGGTTTTATTAAGCTCTTGATTTGTGAGCTATTGAAAAGAAGGAACAAGGATTGGGGCCACTTCTTGTTTTGGAATGAGTTTCAGATTGATTTACAACCAGAGGATAAAAAGAGATCTTCTTCAAAGAAGTCCTCTACTCCCAGGAGTGGGAAAAGGAAGAAGAGAGCTATCTCTCTAGTGGAATCTGAGAAAGATACTCCATCGTCCAAGCCTAAGGAAGAAAAGAATAAGCTGGATTTTAATGAAGACATAGAGAAAGTTGCACCAAAGAAGACAAACTTTCTAAATTTGCCATATTCAGATTCAGATGAAGAACCAGAAAAAATAAGAAGTCCCTGTTGATGAAAATATAGAATTTTCCATGGAGCAAGCACCAAAAATTGAGATTTTCACAAGTCTTGAAAAAGGTGAAACATCTAGCATCAAAAAGAAGTAGAACAGATCAAAGAAGATTAAGAAACTCAAAGAGAAAATAGCACAACAGGAAGTGCTAGAGAGGGTGATAAAGGCCAGATACGAGACTCTATCAAATAATTTCATAGAAACCAGTGCATCCTTGGAAAGATAGTCACTTGAAAGTGTAAAGGAAAAGAAGAAGAAGAAGAAGATCATAAAGGAAAATCATAAGCTGTGGAGATTAGCTAAGCATTTGAAGAAAAAGGTCAGGTTATTGAGGTTGAAATCCATGCCTTCAAGACCTTAGCCTTAAGCACCTATTGATATTGAAACCCTAGAAAATGTAGTCATCCATTTGAATGATCGAGATGCAGCCAACAATTCTACAACCATTCCATAACTTGCTCAAGATGCAGAGGCTTCAAAATATCAGCCTTGAAGTGTTTTATAGCTAAGACAAAAGGTATTTTTCAATTTTGTTAATTTTCACTAAGACAGGACTTTCAGTGGCTTAGGCGAACATTTCAATTGTTCATTAGCCACTGAAAGCGAAGCTTTCAGTGGCTAACAGACTCATATTTTTCCTCTCTTAGCCACCGAAATCACAGACAGGGTAGAGAGGCATTGTTTTCACACAGATCCAAGTTTTTCTTATCCAAATGCCTCAAGGACAGTTCCAAATGATAGATAATAATTAAAGTCATCATTATCAAGGTTCTGTTTTGATTTTGGAGGTGCCTAGTGTTGGGGCTCAGAAATGTCCTATTCTCATCCACCTTTCCCTTCATCCTTCTTCACATTTCATCTCCCCATTAACCTTTCATGATATCATTTCTATAAATATACTTGGGTTTCACCTTATTGTTCTCCACTTTATTCATTTTAGTATTTAAAAGGAATTTGTGATTAAATGTTAGAAAATCAACATGTTTTCATATATATCTCAAATA
>SNQJ01S0006574.1:42443-101568 GCA_010110895.2 Picea sitchensis | reverse complement strand
ATGTTTACATGTGCCAACGCACTAGATCAATACAATTACATCATTTGCAATATTAGGAATATCGTTTGTTTCTAGCTCACAGTAATTTTACATTCAACCCAACTTTTGCTAGATACCTTGACTTTTGCTCATGGTTCACAAGGTTTGACTAGGCTCACATAGGTTGTATGTTCCCCCTGACGTTTTCACTAGTTTGTTTATGCTCACAGAGGTTGTACGTTCCCCCTGACTTTTGCACTAGACTGTCTATGCTCACATAGGTTGTATGTTCCCCCTGACTTTTGCACTAGACTGTCTATGCTCACATAGGTTGTATGTTCCCCCTGACTTTTTCATTAGACTCACATAGCATCTCGTTCATCCTAAATTTTGGTTTGACTCAAAGAGGTTGTCTGTTCCCCCTAGATTTTATCAATACCTCACAAGACTAGTCGATTCTCCAAATCTCCCTGGCTAGCCTCAGGGTGGCACATATGGCATCTCATTGGAGAATGACTGTCGATGCTACCAAATTTAACAATTTTCTACTAGAGAAAATGTCTCATCATAGTCTTCTCACTCTTTCTGGGAGAACCCTCTATCCACAAATATATATTTGTACTTCTCTATGCTATCGTTTGCAACATCTTTGATGCTGTAGATCCTCTTGGAAGTTACTATTTCCTTCCCTTATGGTCTCATAACCACTTCCCACACATAATTCTTCATTATGTATTGGTACTTCTCCATCATGGCATCCTTCCATACTTGCTGCTTAGAAGCTTCTTCAAAGGTGGAAGGTTCTGAATTAATGATTTTACTCATCAATGTCACATAGTTGGAAAACTCGTGTGGTCTCTTTATCTCTCTGAAAGATCCCTTGGAATCTACATGTTCTTCAACTTCCTACAAAGTGTTTTAGAGCCAAGTTGGTCTCTTTCTGGTGACTGCAACTTCTCTAGGTGGATCTACAGGTCTCTTTGACTCTACCATCTCATTATAATCTTCTAGAATGGGTTATTTTGGAGTAGAGTCAATCATGAATGCATCCCTTGGAGCCTCCTTCTCCTCTTAGTCCTCATCCATGTGAGACTCCCTAGATATTTTGAAGGCTTCATCTTCATTGAATGTCACATCCCGATTGATCTCAATCTGTCTCTATCCGGGAATGTATATTATGTAAGACTTCGAAGTCTCATTATATCCAACGAAGATGCCCTTCTTTCCTGAAGGCTTCAATTTAGTTCTCTTCTCCTTGGGGACATGTATATCCAATGGAAAACCAAATATCCTCAAGTGACTAACTTTTGGTTTCTTCCTAGTGAACACCTCTTTAGGTGTCTTGCTCCCCAATATCTTGTGAGGACTTATATTCTGGCCATATACGGTTGTACTGGATGCTTATGCTCACAAGTGCATGGGTAGGCTCTAGTCATGGATCATCACTTTAGTTGCTTCTACAATAGATCTATTCTTTCTCTCTACAACCCCATTTTGTTGGGGGTTGTAGGGAGTTGTTAACTCCCTCTTAATTCCATCTTCTCTGCAAAATTCTTTGAACTCATTTGAGGTGTACTCACCTCCATTATCACATCTCAATATTTTGATCTTCCTTCCATAAATATTCTTAGCTAAAGCATTGATTTCTTGAAAATTACTAAATACTTTTGATCTGGATTTAATGATAAGAACAAAATGAATACGGATATATATTATTAAAACAGAGATACAATAAAACTTGTCTTCTATTCAATAAAGAGATCTGCTAAAATTGTAAAATACAGATTGAAACAAGCTTGCTAGAATGGTGGTGGCTTATCTCTGAGAAGAGATGTGACGACTATGCTCATTCGCAAGAAGATGATTACAATGAGGCTCCAAAATCCTTTTTAAATCAAACATGAATTTCAAAACCCTAGACATCCAAAAACCTAGCCCTAGGAGATGAAGCACAAAAAGTCACATGGGCCCCATTAGGGTAAGTTGGTACATCAACTTCCCAAGGTCGTAACTTTTTTCAAACGATCTTCATTTTAGTTGCATGATAGCCCGTTGGAAATTTATATATGAGAAATACACATTATTCTGTCACACTCTAAATTTATTTACATTGTGATTGTGGCGGGCCCAAAAAATGTTGTTAGGGCCTCAAAACGGCCTTGGAAGTTTAGGACCCAAAAAGATAGAAAACAATGGCCAAGATGAAAATTGAAACTGCCAAGATGACATATGTATGTGAGCCAATTGGAATAGGTGGGTGGCCACCAATATCCACCTGGATCAATCCTCCCCCCTTAGGAATCAATGTTCTCCATTGCGTTGAGTTACCCCATCAGATGAGGAAATTTATGTTGAATTTGGCCTCAGAACAGACACTTGCCTTGGTGCAGGAGTTGCCCTACTTTGACAACATGATAAATATGAAAATTATATTGGTGAGTGACCTTTACCTATTTTTCCACAATCTGATCAATGTATGCTTGTTCCATGCAGTCAAGGTTGAGATTTGTCAATTTTTATTGTTCTACTACCTCGAAGGTGCCCAATAATGGTGGAAAGTATGGTTGAAGGAGGTTCACATTAAACACAGGGTGCAAGCCAAGGAAGGGGGGAATGTTGAGCTCAAAATCATTGTCACCCACATACTTGGTATGGTATTAGGTCCATAGCAGAGTGGATGAAGCTTCTGATGGGGTCTTGTAAGGAGTTCTTTCTACAACTGCAACTGTTGGAGCCACCCTTCTCTAAATAGGTGAAATGTTATACTTAAGCCCCAAAAGCTGGATTTTGGGACTTCGTTTATTTCACATTTCTACCCACTAAAGACATAGTATCCCGACATGCAAAATGGCAAAAACAATTTGGTCCTAATCACCATTATTAAATGACTAAGCGGGGATTATCATTTTTCATCACCTCGTACTCTCACTCTCAAGAGTTACACGTTGAATTTTTCTAAAACCTCTGACTTGAGAAGTCACGAAGTTGTCTTAAAGTTACCCAGGTTAGTATCAAGAGTAAATCACTTTAAACCTTAGTAAATCACTGTCGTGATTTCGTGACTCAGCGACTGCTCCCCCAAAGGGAAACACCTTTGTAACTTTGATCCACGAAGTTGCGATATTCATTAATTAAGTGTGGATTAGTTAAAGGCTTAATTTGAATCACAGAAAATCAATTAAATCACACCATCGCAATTTCAGGTTTTTAGGGTCCAACGGCTAGGAGCGAAATCACCCGATACGGTGAACGCCGAAGAAGGGGGTTAGCGAATAAAGTGCACTTAATTAAAAGAGATAAACCAGATTAATTAACACCTTAAGAAACCTTTAACACACATGGTTTACGGATGGAGTCTTGAATTTTTCTGTGTTTTTTCAGGTCACGAATCGTCAAGCATTTATGGCATTTATTTGATTTTCAATGAGGTGATGGATAGCAAGATTTCATTTTAATTCTAAATATTTCTATTAAACAATTTGACCGTTCCATCGGAAGGGACTCACATAGGCTTAAATGATCAAAGCAGAGGGTTTCCTTTCATTATTTTAGTTTTCATTTCTATTGCGTACAGATCCATTTCACCAGGATAACTTATGTCTGTGTTTTCAATATTTCCGATAGGGGATCTAGTTGAAAGTTTCTCTATCATGGCTCCGCAGAAAGTGCCCAAGGCAACTACCAAGAGTTCAGGTCAGGGCTTAGACGTTGTTTCTGATACCTTGCCCTGAAGTATTAATTCTGTCAAAACATGGATGTACGTTTCCAACATTCTGCAATTTGAGTCGATAAACTGCTCGGATGATTCCAGCGACAACGAGAAGGATAACTTGTAAACCAAATACAAAATCATCTCTCAATAAGAGATGCACAAAATAGCGGCAAGGCCACGGCTTCTTCCCTATTATGATATGATCATGTGGGCACTGGACCATGTGGACATCCTGACTAGGATGATTATCAGCGAACAGAGGTTGACAATTGGGACTTTCAGACTAGAGCATTTATAGGCAATGTATAAATTGTCACCCACATCAAACCTTACTCACAATTCCAAATTGCTATAGGGTTTCAAGAATAAGGAATGTGATAAGTATGGAAAAAATCTATCTGATCTGATCAAAGATTGGGTTTCGCACCCCGCAAAATTCAGGGCTGATACTCATGGAATCTATTCAATATCCTCCTTAGAGTCGCAATTCAAGTATATAACGATGATGGCCTATAGGTTGTATGGGAAGGAGGACACTACTCACTTTTTCCTCCCATGGGTACCTCTTATTCATACAATTGCTGAGGGTTTCTCCTTCAACTAGGCCAAATTGTTGTCTGACAGTCTGACCAGTCGAATTATTGAATATCAAGTGCAGAAGGCGAGTAGGAAAGCGGCTTCATTATTTATGTATGCTTACATCATGGATGTTATTTGCTTCATGAAACCTTTCCCGTTAATGAATTGGAGCTGGGCTCCATCTAATACAGAGCCTATTCATGTCTACCACTCGAAGCTTTGGGAGGATAAAGCCAAAGAATTCATCTACGAGATCTTCAACTAGGTAATGGTACCAATGCATGTCTCCATTTTCGGCCATCCGCCTCCCACGATTTCAGATAACATCACGACCAACCTGATTAGCGTGGTAGATTGGCATATAGAAGCAGAATTGTCATACATCAGAGTCTTTAGCACCTCTGTTCCTCCATATGCTCTGTCGCTATTCTTGCCAGATAAGCTATTGTGTCGTGAGATCGCCAGACAGACTGTGCTTGGTGGGATAAGCAAAGAGCTCAAAGGAGTATCGAAAAAGGTATGGCCACCCTTTCCCATTCACATTGGTGCATATTCTTTATTAGATTTTGACCATGCCAGAGCCAAGGCTATGGCCTTAGAGGAAATGAAATTGGTGGACATTGAGTTTAAGAAGCATGACCCAAATAAGGTTGTGAGCAATCACCTGGAGAGTTGTGGCATGAAGAGGTACAAACACAAGGATTCGCCTCATGATGAAATCTTCTAGGGAATGAAGTCTTATTCTGAAGTATTAATTTGGATTCAAACCCTGCTGCCCGAAGATATGGTCGATTTCCTTAGATTCCAGGAGCACTGGTGGAGTTGTCTTCCCCAGGTTTTACAGAGAGAAACCCCAAAGCTTCCGATTAGACAGTAAAATGAATCCAAAGGCTCAAAGGACTCGAGTCCTCACAAGGAGAAGAACCCAGAGAAAGAAGGGGAGGTTGGGACCTCAGAGTGAGGAGCCTAAATCCCCTATCAACAGGAAGGAAACCCAGAAAAGGGTACGTTGGGAAAGCAGGTCCAAATTCAAGCGGGGATATCCTCGCAAGGGTTGGGTGACCCACTACCACTCATATCAAGAAAGCCAGCCACGGATACTATCCCGACGCAATCATTCAAGGAAATCGGTAGTTCCATCACTTCTATAACACCCTTACAGTTCACAAAGGGGAACCCCGATGCGGGATGGATTTTCAGTGAAGAGTTAACGCCCATTTCTGTGGAAGAGTTACCTCCAAACAATTTTTTCTTTGATAAGAAAAGGAAGTCCGTAGTGAAGCAAGAATCGTATCAAAAAGTGGGCGCAGTGGATAAAAGGTTTAAAATCCTGATAGAAGCGAAGGCCGTGGAAGAGGAAGAATTCACCGACGAGATAGCAGGAACACTGGGGGCTTACGCTATAGCCAATCAGTACTCAATTGGAACTTTGAAGGCCCAGTTGAAACAAAAGATCCTCTTGATCAGTAAGTTGGAAGCTAAGGTAGCTACGGTGGAAGCAAATGCCAGGGATGAGGTGAGAAAAAGCCTCGAGCAAGCCAAAATAGACGATTTGCAGGAGATCGATAAACTTAGAGTCAACCTTGAGCAGGTACACCAGTTGACACAAATAAGACAAATGCAGGTAAGCCAGCAAGAGCAGCAAATTATATAGTTACAATCAAAATTGGATGTTGCTGAAAACCAGGTTTTAGACATAAAGGTTTTTCAAGCCCAGCTATCGAAATCCGACAGAAGGTATTAGCGACTCAACAAGACTTGCTTGCAAAAGTGGGAACCATTCAACATCACTTTCAGATGTTGGATCAAGTGCTAGAAGATATCTCTTCATGAGAAAGAGAAGTTGGGGCGGCTCAGGTTGCTTTCTAGGATGTCGTGATAACTACAGTGAATGTAGAGACGGTCAGTAGCTCCAAATTATCCATCGCAGAACAAACCAGAGGGAATATCTTACTAAAGGTTTGGGAGAAGAATATATCAGAGAGTAGGGGAATAGCTTAGGAGGTGAGGAATTCTTGTGAAGAAACATTCTCCTTGATAAATAAAGCTTTGTTAGACCTTGATAAGGAAGGCAATGTTGGGACGCTAATAAAAATCAATATAGCTAAACACTTGATAGATATCAAAGAAGATGAAGAAAAGGAGCAAGCTGAAATATCCCAAATAAGCCAGGTTGATATGGTCCAAGTGGACAAATGGCTAGTATAGCCAAGTCTACAATTGCAGTCTATTGTCAAGGAAGATTGACAAGTGGGAAAAAGGTTGCCACAGTTGGCAAAGAGTTGTTACACCTTTGAGGCCAACAACCAAGCATATCCTTCCAGGTTGATAGCCTAGTTGGTTGAAAGGTGCGTCAATTGCATTGAGCAGGTGAAAGGGCAGGCTTCTGGTGTAAAATAGCGACAGATGTTAATCCATTCTATTTTTGGAGCCAGAGGAGCAGAGAAAAGAAGGCACTCTGCCCCTATGAAGGAAGACAAAAGATGAGGAAATGAAACGTTTCAATCCTTCATTTGTAACCGACAAGTTTCTAGAATGTTTGGAATTCTGAATGTTTACAAGTTTGTTTAAATATACATTTTGGAAAGGAACAACGGGGAGATTTTCTTTTGGAGATTGTAATAGAGAAAGTTCTCCTTTGCCAAGATTAATACAAAGCGTATTGAAGACTCCATATTCCGTCAAGATTGAGTTATGTGCTTTCCTCTATTATTTTCATACTTCATGTCATTTTTATATACATCTTTGATAAATGTTTTAATTGCAATTTAGTACAACTTCTACTGTGGCAATCAGGTTTCAATTATCTAGTTATTTATAGCTTTTCCTCTGTATCGGCTATTAGCAGGTACAAGAACTATGGATTACTTAGATCTCTATGTTTCATGTTTTATCAAGGTGTCTCTTTTCCTTTCTTATTCTGTTATAGTGTGGGATTCCTCTGGAATTGATGCCCCACATTGTTGATAGCTCTATGTTTTCTTTCATTTCACACTCGGTTTTAGATTTTAATTCAGTTATGGAAAACAGCCTTCGATTTTGCTAAAAAAAATTGGTTTCACTGAATTTTCCTTATATAATCAAAAATTGAAATAGCACTTTAAAACATCAACCCCTTTTAAAGGCTTTGTTACTCCATGACAGTGCCCATCGTAAGACAACCCAACATTTAACCTGGCCTATCAGACCAAACCAACATCTCTTTGAATCTCTTCGATACTACACTTAAGACTTCCATCACCCAGGCAGAGCTCAAACGTTCATGGGCAACCATCGAACGGGATATCAGCATTCAAGAATATTTGGAAGCGAGACAAAGATAGCTCAAAAATCAGCCATAGTTTTCTTCCCTGAAGTTGTCCTTTCCCTTTTTATCACTCACTCACTTTGGATGCCTAGACTCTATACGTTATAGCCTTGAGTACAGACTTTGGAACAATAACAACCAAACATTATCTCCCACTTGAAACTTATTTGGCATCAAGTGTTGATCATGTCGTTGCTTGTACTTGGAATTGGACTTCTACAAAATACTCTGAACCTATTGGCGGATGTGATGGATCCACTCAATGAACCGGGTAGCTTTGTCAGCTTTAGTTTGAGCATGGGATGAGTCTAAATGGGTGGGCGCAAGGGGTAATGCAACACCCATGGGACCCAATGGTTGAAATCCCAACCCCACCTGAAAGGGGATGTGGTCGGTTGAGCTATGTATGGTTTTTTTGTAGTTGTATTGAACATAGGGAAGACTCTCATCCCATGTGCGGCGATGCTTGGAATTGTACATGCACAGGATATGCACAATCATTCGGTTGACGATCTCGGTTTGGCCATACGTCTGGGGGTGGAAGCTAGTTTTGTGATCTTGGTGTATAGCAGTGACCAAAGGCTCGACCAAAATGTGCTGAGAAACTGGCTATCCCAATCTGAGATGATGTTTTGTGGTATCCCAAAATGTACCCACACTCGTTCGAAGAAGATCTTAATAGTGGCCTATGTTGTGATGCTCTTATTGCAGGCTGCTAGAATTTCCATTTTAGAAAAATGATCAACCACCAAAAAAACCAAGTCATTTCCCTACTTTGTTGACAAAAGGACTGACATGTAGTCCATCGAGATGGATTCCCGGGGCCTTTTAGGAGTAGGAAGAGGGGTGTAAATTCATTTTTTATTAATGGTCAGTTTGGAAATGGCACAGGCAGTGCAGGACCTGATATACTTGTTGACATCATGTCAAAGTTTCAGCCAATAGAAATGTTGTTGCAGCACTGCCATTGTATTTTCTACGTCGAAGTGTCCTGCCACCAAACTGTAGTGGGATTCCCAAATCATCTTCTCTCTCTCACTTGATGGAATGCATAAATGGCCCAGATGGCACAACAACCTGTCTTGAAGATGTAAATCAGTGACAGCTATGTTTGCGCCCAACATCTGGTAGGTGGTGGTGAAGTCAATATCTCTCTCATAGAGTTGGGGTCATCTGTAGGTCTCGTGGCCACAGTAGTTTAGCACTGTGGTGATCGCTTCAACTAGAGAGGGTGAGGTAATAAACAACATAGTTGTTGCTTCATGTCTTATACTTGATGTTGATATGGAACTGTTGTAAGTATGTGGACCACTTCTGATGGCATTCATTCTACAATTTTCCCCGTGTTTGCATGAACTACAACAACTTATGATCGGTTTGGATGACAATATCATTGCTGAGAATGAAATTCATCCACTGGAGGTAGTCTTGCACAATACAGTACATTTATTTCTTGTAATTAGGGTACTTACAGATGACATATGATAGTGTTTGACTATGATAGGCCATGAAGTGTATGTGTTGAGTGAGAATTGTGCCCACATCATAGTCTGAAGCATTTGTCTCAATCTCAAAGGGTTGTTGCAGGTTGTGTAATGAAAGCACTGGGGATGAGCACAATATTTTCTTCAAATCATTGAATGCTTGTTGTTGTGACAGGCCCCACAGGAAATTTTACTTGGCACCACCCCTGGTACCATGTTAGATTTTCTTAATTTTCTTACCAGCTCTGATACCATGTTATATTTTCTTAATTTTCAAAGCAGTAGAGTTACCAGTGTTCTTATATATTATTTTACATTAATAGTTATATCAAGTACTGGAAATATAAGCGGTATAAGAAAGTACAAGAGACACAAGAGTTTATCTTGGGAAAACCCCAAACCGAGGAAAAACCTAGCCAACCTTTCTTAGATAGATTTCGTCCAAAATAATTCAACCATGAACAAACTCTTAAGAGAAAATGGATAATGAATAACCCTAACACAAGGATAGAACACAAGATAACCAAATATCTATAGAAACACCCCATAAATGTTGCAATATCAACACTATACAGAAGTAGCGCACCTTTTCCAAAAGGGAGCACACAAGAGAAAACCACCACCAAGAATAACCAACCAAGAATATCCAAAGTGCAGTGCAACGTCTTCCTTCTTTTCCTTATACTAACACCCTCTCCTTGAGTGAGTGATGAATTAGTGAGTGAGTACAAATGAGCAATACATCTCCTTATTTATAGTCTTCCTATCACTTTAGCTGGGTCAACTTCTTCTTTGGGAAATTATATTTCCCCTTTATCTTTTCTTTGTGGGACAACTTCTCTTCTTGGAGGTTCCAACTTTACTTTGTTTCTCTCTGGTGGGCCGAATTCTCTTCTGGGGTGTTCCTCCACTATTCAATGGTCTTCGTTTGTCTTCTAGAATCTTCTCTTCATATAAGAAAGGTTTTCTAGGAGGAAAAATACCCCCAGCAACTGCCAAAACATCATCAAATCCATGGATCAATGTATCTGTTAATATCAAGGAGAATATGAGTCATTGAATTACTCTATTTCGGGAACATATCATGATCGTCAGATTTACTAACTATAAATGCATACTAAAGAAACACACTAAGAAACACACTTTAACCTAATGACACATTAGACCAAGTTGATATTAACTAACTCATAAGTGTCTAAATATCTTAACATTCCCCCTTACGAACAACTTGGGATAGGATTGAATTATTTACAAAGGCGACACAATAGGAGAAGGAAGGAGGCATTAGAGCCTATCCCCCCTTAAGGACAACTTCCTAAACTCCTAACATAGATCGAAGTTTGTAGAACTTCACTTTTGTAAGCGACTTTGTGAAAATGTCTGCAACTTGATCTTTTGTAGGGAAAAATAACACTTCAATAACTTGATCATGAATGATCTTTCTAATGAAGTGCATGTGTAGTTCAATGTGTTTGTTGTATTGATGTTGAAATGGATCTTTGGAAGGCTTGATGTCACTCTAATTTTTTCACCAAAGTTTGGTTGGATGTTGTTGATGGAAACCAAACTTTGAAAGGATCTGTCGAAGCCACGAGGCTTCTTGACTTGCATTAACCGCTACTCAATACTCTGCTTCTGTTGAAGAAAGAGAAATAACATGTTGTTTCTAACAGGCCCAAGTGACAGGTCTTGAACCAAGGATAAAGACATAACCTACAGTAAATTTTCAATCATCAAGGTCCCCGACCCAATCTGAATCAGTGAAACCAACCAAGAAAGGAGTCCCCCCTAAGATTTAATGTATACCAAACTAAATTTTACCTCGGACATACCGAAGTATCCTTTTAGTTGCTTTCCAATGGATTTCATGGGGTGATTGCATATATCGGGAAAAAATACCAACAACAAAGGAAATATCAGGATAGGAATGACTCAAATATAAGAGGCTACCAACTAACTAATGGTACAAGGTGGAATCAACTTTGGGAGAAGTACAAGTGGCAACAAGTTTGACTCCATAATAGAAGGGAGAAGGGGCTATTTTAGAATCATCCATGTGAAAGTAGTGAAACAGAAAATAATGTCACAAGCATACTTATATTGGGAAAAAAATATTCCTTCCTTGGTTTGCAATACTTGGAGGCCAAGGAAATAGTGCAAATAGCCTAAGTCGGTCATTTCAAATTTCTTCTTAAGGTTGTTTTTCGCATAGTTTAAGAGTTTAGGTTCACTACAAGTGAGGATAAGATCATCAACATAATGAAAAAGGATTATGAGATGGCTTCCTACTTTCTTATTATAGACATTAGGATCATAATGGCATCTAGAAAAGTTGGTGTCAAGAATAAATTTGTCCATTTTGGCATACCACGCTTGAGGAGCTTGCTTAAGACCATAAAGATATTTCTTAAGGTGGAAAACAAGGATAGATGCATTATGTAAATATATAGGATGTTGTTCCATGTAGATTTATTCTTTTGAATCCTCATGCAAGAAGGTGGATTAAACATCCATCTAATGGAAATCCCATTTATGTGAGGTAGCAAGGGAAAGAACAAGGCGAATGGAATTCATTTTGGCTGCAGGGGAAAATGTTTCATTATAGTCAATTCCTTCAACTTGAGAGAATTATTTGGAAACTAACCGGGATTATGTCTTTCAACACTTCCATCTGATGCATACTTAGTTCTGTATATCCATTTACATCTGACAAGTTTTGTTCCTTTTGAAAGAGGTACAAAATCCCAAGTATCATTCGCCATTAAAGAGTGATACTCCTCATTCATTATTGTATCCCAATCTTGATGACTTGAAGCTTCTGCAAATTTGTGTGGATCATGGGTCTCTGAAACTTGAGCTAAAAGAGAAGAGGTTTGCTAGAAATATGGATGTGTTTGATGTTGATATGAAGGATCATCGACAAGATCAACAGTTTCTTCTGGAGTTGAACAGACCCATTTGGGAAGTTGTTGTGTTGGTGTAGGTTCATGTTCACTGGACTCATCTAGAGGAAGGTGAGTACGCGGAGGTGTATTTTCATCCTCATTGTCATCATCTGAAGAAGAAGAAACTTGAATAGGAATAGAAGATGCCACAAATACCGAAGATGGCTCATAGGTTGAAGAAGGCACAAATGTCTAATTAGGGTCACAGGCCAAGATATTTTCATCAAATTTAATGTCTATTCTACTAATAATTTCATTAGGATGAATTTTAAGAAGTTTGTAACCTTTGACATCTTCAGAATATCCAAAAAAAATACACTTCTCACTTTTAGGCTGTAAAGCTTTCCTTTTCTCTGTAGGAATGTGAGCCCATGCTACACTGCCAAATACATAGAAGTGGCTTACATTTGGCTTAATTTTATTCCATGCTTCTTCTAGTGTTATATTTTTTAGAGCCATTGTGGGAGTGTGATTTACTATGTAATTTTCACAGTTAATGGCTTATGCCCAATAATTAAGACTTAATCCCTTAGATTGTATTATACAATTAGCCATTTATTTTAATGTGTGATTTTTTCTCTCAACAACACCATTTTGTTGTGGTGTATATGGAACAATGTGTTTCATTTGGATTTCATGTGTAGTGCAATAACTTGTAAAACTTGTGTCCACATATTCACCTCCATTATATGGTCTTAACCTTTGAATATGATGTCCATATTGTTTTTTACAAGGGCCTTGTAGGCCAAAAAATTGTCAAACACTTCGCTCTTAAGTTTTAAGAAATAAGCCCAAGTGCATCTGGATAAGTCATCAATGAAAGTTAAAAAATATTTTCACCCAAAAAAATAAGGAGAAGAAAGAGGACCACACAAGTCGTCGTGAACAAGCTACAAGGGAGTTGAGTTGTGCCAAGAGGCACGTTTGTCAAAATCGTCCCAATGATGTTTGTCGAGAACACAACTGACACAAACACCAAATATGCAACAAACAAGAGGAATACCAGTCACCATATATTGATTACATAGTTGTTGCAATGAGCGATAGTTTATATTACCATGCTTCTCACGCCAAAGTTTNAGGATGATCCCACTAAATCATGAAAGCGAGTAAGATCCAAACCATTCGGATGCCACCTCACCATAGAAGCTTCTCCTTCTAGAAGATTCGCGAAAATGCTCATTTTTCCCACGTGCTGGAATTCTCGCACCCTAGCTATAGAGCAACCTGCGAGCACCTTGCACCCTGGCTCTAGTGCAACCTATGAGAATGGGTCATTCTCGCACCCTGCTTATATAGAAACCTGCGAACTTCCCTTTTTATAAGGTTTTTACATAGGAAAATGCAACTTCTTTTCTCAGGAAAAGTTCTTCTCCCTTCTCTCTTTAGGAACTCAGGCCACTGACCCCTCTGAAGGCTACAGATAGGTTTACATCATTAACGATCATAGGGATGACGAAAATAATGTGTAACATACTACACTTAAGACTACCATCACCCGAGCAGAGCTCGAATGTTCATGGGCAACCATCGAACGGGATATCAGCGTTCAAGAATATTTGGAAGCGAGACAAAGACAACTCAAAAATCAGCCATAGTTTTCTTCCCTGAAGTTGTCCTTTCCCTTTTTATCACTCACTCACTTTGGATGCCTAGACTCTATACATTATAGCCTTGAGTACAGACTTTGGAACAACAACAACCAAACATTATCTCCCACCTAAAACTTGTTTGGCATCGAGTGTTGATCATGTCGTTGCTAGTACTTGGAATTGGACTTCTACAAAATACTTTGAACCTATTGGCGGATGTGATGGATCCACTCAATGAACCGGGTAGCTTTTTCATCTTCATTTTGAGCATGGGATGAGTCTAAATGGGTGGCCACAAGGGGTAATGCAACATCCATGGGACCCAATGGTTGAAATCCCAACCCCACCTGAAAGGGGATGTGGTCGGTTGAGCTATGTATAGATTTGTTGTAGTTGTGTTGAACATAAGGAAGACTCTCATCCCATGTGTGGAGATGCTTGGAATTTTACATGCACAGGATATGCACAATCATTCGGTTGATGATCTCATTTTGGCCATACGTCTGGGGGTGGAAGCTAGTTTTGTGATCTTGGTGGCTAGCAGTGACCAAAGGCTCGACCAAAATGTGTTGAGGAACTGGCTATCCCAATCTGAGATGATGGTTTGTGGTATCCCAAAATGTACCCACACTCGTTCGAAGAAGATCTTAATAGTGGCCTATGTTGTGATGCTCTTATTGCAGGCTTCCAGAATTTCCATTTTAGAAAAATGATCAACCACCAAAAAAACCAAGTCATTTCCCTACTTTGTTGACAAAAGGACTGACATGTAGTCCATCAAGATGGATTCACGGGGCCTTTTAGGAGTAGGAAGAGGGGTGTACATTCCTTGTTTCTTAATGGTCAGTTT
The DNA here is from genome assembly GCA_010110895.2 of Picea sitchensis. NCBI lineage: Eukaryota > Viridiplantae > Streptophyta > Pinopsida > Pinales > Pinaceae > Picea > Picea sitchensis. The sequence continues at coordinate 87,120 of SNQJ01S0006574.1, read as the reverse complement.
GGAAATGGCACAGGCAGTGCAAGACCTAATATACTTGTTGACATCATGTCAAAGTTTTCCAATAGAAATGTTGTTGCAGCACTGCCATTGTATTTTCTACGTCGAAGTGTCCTGCCACCAAACTGTAGTGGGATTCCCAAATCATCTTCTCTCGCTCACTTGATGGAATGCATAGATGGCCCAGATGGTACAACAACCTGTCTTGAAGATGTAAATCAGTGACATTTGTGTTTGCACCCAACATCTGGTAGGTGGTGGTGAAGTCAATATCTCTCTCATAGAGTTGGGGTCGTTTGTAGGTCTCGTGGCCACGGCAGTTTAGCATTGTGGTGATCGCTTCAACTGAAGGGGGTGAGGTAATAAACAACATAATTGGTGCTTCATGTCTGATACTTGATGTTTATATGGAACTGTTGCAAGTATGTGGACCACTTCTGATGGCAGTCATTCTACAATTTTCCCCATGTTTGCATGAACTACAACGACTTATGATCGGTTTGGATGACTGTATCATTCCTGAGAATGAAATTCCTCCACTGGAGGTGGGCTTGCACAATAGAGTATATTTATTTCTTGTAAGTAGGGTACTTACAGATGTCATATGATAGTGTCTCACTATGATAGGCCATGAAGTGTATGTGTTGAGTGAGAACTGTGCCCACATCATAGTTTGAAGCATCTGTCTCAATCTCAAAGGGTTGTTGCAGGTCGGGTAATGAAAGCACTGGGGATGAGAACAAGATTTTCTTCAAATCATTGAATGATTATTGTTGTGACAGTCCCCATAGGAACTTTTACTTGGCACCACCCCTGGTACCATGTTAGATTTTCTTAATTTTCTTACCAGCTCTGACACCATGTTATATTTTCTTAATTTTCAAAGCAGTAGAGTTACCAATGTTCCTATATATTATTTTACATTAATAGTTATATCAAGTACTGAAAATATAAGCGGTATAAGAAAGTACAAGAGACACAAGAGTTTATCCTGGGAAAACCCCAAACCGAGGAAAAACCTAGCCAACCTTTCTTAGATAGATTCCGTCCAAAATAATTCAACCATGAACAAACTCTTAAGAGAAAATGGATAATGAATAACCCTAGCACAAGGATAGAACACAATATAACCAAATAGCTATAGCAGCAGCACCACAAATGTTGCAATATCAACACTATACAGAAGTAGTGCACCTTTTCCAAAAGGGAGCGCACAAGAGAAAACCACCACCAAGAATAACCAACCAAGAATATCCAAAGTGCAGTGCAACGTCTTCGTTCTTTTCCTTATACTAACACATTCTCCTTGAGTGAGTGATGAATTAGTGAGTGAGTACAAATGAGCAATACATCTCCTTATTTATAGTCTTCCTATCACTTTAGCTGGGTCAACTTCTTCTTTAGGAAATTATATTTCCCCTTTATCTTTTCTTTGTGGGACAACTTCTCTTCTTAGAGGTTCCAACTTTACTTTGTTTCTCTCTGGTGGGCCCAATTCTCTTCTGGGGTGTTCCTCCACTATTCAATGGTCTTCGTTTGTCTTCCAGAATCTTCTCTTCATCTAAGAAAGGTTTTCTAGGAGGAAAAATGCCCCCAGCAACTGCCAAAACATCATCAAATCCATGGATCAATGTATCTGTTAATATCAAGGAGAATATGAGTCATTGAATCACTCTATTTCGGGAACATATCATGATCATCAGATTTCCTAACTATAAATGCATACTAAAGAAACACACTAAGAAACACACTTTAACCTAACGACACATTAGACCAAGTTGATATTAACTAACTCATAAGTGTCTAAATATCTTAACATTCCCCCTTACGAACAACTTGGGATAGGATTGAATTATTTACAAAGGCGACACAATAGGAGAAGGAAGGAGGCATTAGAGCCTATCCCCCCTTAAGGACAACTTCCTAAACTCCTAACATAGATCGAAGTTTGTAGAACTTCACTTCTGTAAGCGACTTTGTGAAAATGTCTGCAACTTGATCTTCTGTAGGGAAAAATAACACTTCAATAACTTGATCATGAATGATCTTTCTAATGAAGTGCATGTTTAGTTCAATGTGCTTGTTGTATTTATGTTGAAATGGATCTTTGGAAGGCTTGATGTCACTCTAATTTTTTCACCAAAGGTTGGTTGGATGTTGTTGATGGAAACCAAACTTTGAAAGGATCTGTTGAAGCCATGAGGCTTCTTAACTTGCATTAACCGCTACTCAGTACTCTGCTTCTGTTGAAGAAAGAGAAATAACATGTTGTTTCTAACAGGCTCAAGTGATAGGTCCTGAACCAAGGATAAAAACATAACCTACAGTAGATTGTCAATCATCAAGGTCCCCGACCCAATCTGAATTAGTGAAACCAACCAATAAAGGAGTCCCCCCTAAGCTTTAATGTATACCAAACTAAATTTTACCCCGAACATACCGAAGTATCCTTTTAGTTGTTTTCCAATGGATTTCATGGGAATTGCATATATTGGGAAAAAATACCAACAACAAAGGAAATATTAGGATAGGAATGACTCAAATATAAGAGGCTACCAACTAACTAACGGTACAAGGTGGAATCAACTTTGGGAGAAGTATAAGTGGCAACAAGTTTGACTCCATAATAGAAGGGAGAAGGGGCTAGTTTAGAATCATCCATGTGAAAGCATCGAAACAGGAAATAATGTCACAAGCATACTTATATTTGGAAAAAAAGATTCCTTCCTTGGTTTGCAATACTTGGAGGCCAAGGAAATAGTGCAAATAGCCTAAGTCGGTCATTTCAAATTTCTTCATAAGGTTGTTTTTTGCATGGTTTAAGAGTTTAGGTTCACTACAAGTGAGGATAAGATCATCAACATAATGAAAAAGGATTATGAGATGGATTCCTACTTTCTTATTATAGACATTAGGATCATAATGGCATCTAGAAAAGTTGGTGTCAAGAAGAAATTTGTCCATTTTGGCATACCACGCTTGAGGAGATTTCTTAAGACCATAAAGATATTTCTTAAGGTGGCAAACAAGGATAGATGCATTATGTAAATATATAGGATATTGTTCCATGTATATTTATTCTTTTGAATCCTCATGCAAGAATGTGGATTAAACATCCATCTAATGGAAATCCCATTTATGTGAGGTAGCAAGGGAAAGAACAAGGCGAATGGAATTCATTTTGGCTATAGGGGAAAATGTTTCATTATAATCAATTCCTTCAACTTGAGAGAATTATTTGGAAACTAACCGGGATTATGTCTTTCAACACTTCCATCTGATGCATACTTAGTTCTGTAGATCCATTTACATCTGACAAGTTTTGTTCCTTTTGAAAGAGGTACAAAATCCCAAGTATCATTCACCATTAAAGAGTGATACTCCTCATTCATTATTGTATCCCAATCTTGATGACTTGAAGCTTTTGCAAATTTTTGTGGATCATGAGTCTCTAAAACTTGAGCTAAAAGAGAAGAGGCTCGCTAGAAATATGAATGTGGTTGATGTTGATATGAAGGATCATCGGCAAGATCAACAGTTTCTTCTGGAGTTGAACAGACCCATTTGGGAAGTTGTTGTGTTGGTGTAGGTTCATGTTCACTGGACTCATCTAGAGGAAGGTGAGTATGCGGAGGTGTATTTTCATCCTCATTGTCATCATCTGAAGAAGAAGAAACTTGAATAGGAAAAGAAGATGCCACAAATACCGAAGATGGCTCATAGGTCGAAGAAGGCAAAAACGTCTAATTAGGGTCACAGGCCAAGATATTTTCATCAAATTTAACGTCTATTCTAGTAATAATTTCATTAGGATGAATTTGAAGAAGTTTGTAACCTTTGACATCTTCATAATATCCAAAAAAAATACACTTCTCACTTTTGGGCTATAAAGCTTTCCTTTTCTCTTTAGGAATGTGAACCCATGATACACTTCCAAATACACAGAAGTGGCTTACATTTGGCTTAATTTTATTCCATGCTTCTTCTAGTGTTATATTTTTTAGAGCCATTGTGGGAGTGTGATTTACTATGTAATTTTCACAGTTAATGGATTCTGCCCAATAATTAAGACTTAATCCCTTAGATTGTATTATACAATTAGCCATTTATTTTAATGTGTGATTTTTTCTCTCAACAACACCATTTTGTTGTGGTGTATATGGAACAATGTGTTTCATTTGGATTCCATGTGTAGTGCAATAACTTGTAAAAATTTTGTCCACATATTCACCTCCATTATATGTTCTTAACCTTTGAATATGATGTCCAGATTGTTTTCTACAAGGGCCTTGTAGGCCAAAAACTTGTCAAACACTTCGCTCTTAATTTTTAAGAAATAAGCCCAAGTGCATCTGGAGAAGTCATCAATGAAAGTTAAGAAATATTTTCACCCAAAAAAATAAGGAGAAGAAAGAGGACCACACAAGTCGCTGTGAACAAGCTACAAGGGGGTTGAGTTGTGCCAAGAGGCACGTTTGTCAAAATCATCCCAATGATGTTTGTCGAGAACACAACTGACACAAACACCAAATATGCAACAAACAAGAGGAATACCAGTCACCATATATTGATTACATAGTTGTTGCAATGAGCGATAGTTTATATTACCATGCTTCTCACGCCAAAGTTTTATCAAGTCATCCTATGAGCAACAAAAATTGATGGAAAATATGATGACCCAAAGTTGTCAAACTTGTACAACCTAGTAATATCATCAGCAATTCAAATTGTGAGGACATAGTTAATATATTTTAAATCCTTAATTGCAACTTGGTGAGGTGAAAATTCTATGGTTTTACCTTCGCCTGAATGAGTGGTCTGATAAACTGATAGAAAGTTGCAGGAAAGACTTGGAACACATAATACATCATTGAAATGAACATTATCAACTTGAACTGTTCCAGACCCTACAACACTAAGAGATCTATCATCACCAACAAATATTTTATTGGTGTTACATTAATTAAGAGAAAAAAATATGTATTTATCCTTAGCCATATGATAATATGCTCCAGAAACAATAAGCCACTCATAAGAAGAAGAAGAATAAGTTGCATTGAAGGAGAAACCCGAAGGAGAAAGTGCATTTCCATGAGAAGAAGAATAAGAAGAATCAATATTGATGTTATGCTTCTCCATTTTTTCTTGTAAGGCTTCCATCATTTTAAATCATTTGGACTCCACATGACCATCTTTCCCACAAAAGTTGCAATGTCTCTAAGTCTTCTTACTTTTATATTTTTCTCCTTTGTCACTATTAGGGGAAAAAGTTGGTTGAGATGGTTTGAGACCCTTATTTTGCTTGTTGTTGTGGCAAGGATGTTACTTCTTGGGATTCTTGGATTTATCTTTCTGTTGAACCGCTAAGGCTTTGTTGGATGTACCTTCAATGATAATCAATCCAAGTTTCACAAGCATATCATGCTCTCGAATCAGAGCATTGCAAAAAGACTCAAGAGAGAGTTGTTTATAAGCACTCCTTAGAGCTTCTCTAGTGGTATAAAAGGTATATACAAAAACAGAATATGCACTATCGAGTTTAACCAGAATAACATATATGCATTGATCTTCCTTCAGATCTAGTTGGAATTATATACACAAAATTTTAAGTGTTTTGAACTTAAATAAGTAATCTTCAATGCAAGGAAAATAATTTGGAATTAAAGTCATTAACTTATTTTCCAACCGATGGGCTCGAATAATATTGTGTTTACTGGACACAGGTTCAAGATTTTTCCAAGATTTATCTAGGCCCTCAATTCCTTGAAGGTGGAACCTTAAATCAGGAGAGATAGACATTTTGATTATTCCACGTGCTTTGTCATTCATATTATCCCATTTGGCATATATTTCATAATCAATGGGTTCTTGTTCTTTTCCCAAGGTAATATGGTACAGTCCTTTACTTCTTAATATATCCTCCATATGGGATTTCCATGAGAATTAGTTGGTATTGGTAAGAAAAATATCACTGGGAAAAGACATATTAAATATGTATAAAATATGGATTTTAAATCTCAAATTGATGGTCTGGATGGAAATATCTAGAAAAAATAGGATGTTTAAAAAAAACAGTACTAAAAATGGACTTTGGATATGAAAGTTATGCAATTTTGGAAAGTAGAAGTTGGTCCACGTGGTGATGCTCCTCCTAATTGTGCCTATAATATCACTTTTAAATAAGTTACTTATGAAGTGACTCACTTTCATAGAATAATTAGGAATCACTTTTACAATGAAGTTACTTTGTAAATGAAAGTTGCATGCAAAAAATAACTTAAAATAAAATATTAAAGATATTTAATAGTGATTCACTTTTATAATTACGTGAAATGCACTTTTCAATGAATGCATGAATTTTTCAATAAAAAAACAAAAAAGAGACTTGAACTCAAGACCTCTTACTAAGTAAAGTAACTTTCAACCAAGTGAGCTAGTGAAAAACACATTATAGTCTTAAAAAGGAGGATTGGGGGTGTTGTTGTTTTTGTGGAAGACAACTTTGCAGTATGTGTTCAATAAAAACTTATTTAATTCATTCACACACAAAAAAAATTGCTTATCAACAAAAAAAAAGGTTAGATCTCGGTTATCTTACCTGGAAAATGCAAATTTTCCCTCTGTTTTTTATTTACCGAGATTGCATAGAGCGCATGACAAAGAGCATACACAGAAAAGAAAACCATTTCTTCTTTATTTATGATTTGTTAAGATCACACAGAGAATGAGGTAAAGAGCACAGACAAATCGAAAATAGTAGCAATCTGGAAATAAAAAATATAAAACTTAAATATTAGCTCTATAAAATTTAAAAGGGCATATTCAAGATTTATACATTTGAATCTGACTAAAATGTTTGTATCTCAGGGAAAAAAAACCTTTTTGAGTGAAATGAAAAGAGTTTCTATCTTAAACGAGCACTTTGGATTCCATGGAATAGTCCTCTCAGCCTAGAAATGTAAAAAAATGGAAAAAACCATAGATGTGGCAACATGACTTCAATCTCTCAATATACAACAGGAATGGGTCTTCAAATGCGCTCTGATACCATGTTCGAAAAAAATGTATTCCAACAGAGGAAGAACACCTTTAGTGACCACTGACTCAACCAGATTAAATATCAACACACCGATGTTTTATGTGGTAAGACCCATGTGGGGAAAAATCCATGGCCCCAGGCAATGCGTCCACTTGGAGAAATTTATTAATGCAAAAGAAAAATATTACAAATAGATTTACAAGAGAATTTCTCACAATCAATCATTGAAAAATGACCCTCCATGCTCTTTAAATGGATATCATGGACCAATAAGGTTCTAAGCCATGGATCAATGTAGCTTTTAAGATCGAGGATAATATGAGCCATTAGATTAGGCTATGTCAGGAACATATCATGAGCGTTGGATTTCCTAACTACAAATGCATACTAAAGAAACACACTTTAACCTAATGACACATTAGACCAAGTTGATCTTAACTAACTCCTAAGTCTCTAAATATCCTAGCATTATTCACTTAGGATTTTTTCATGACTTTTTGGTATGGGTGATGAACTACACTAACTATGTATCCTTTGTTATCTTGATCAATGGGGTAGAATCCCCTTTCTTCAGACTAGGTAGGGTTATTTCCACTTAGAGGATATATAATGAATGATGGAAGTTGCATGACTATTTCAAACAAATATGGAGGCCTCACCAAGGTACCTCAATAGAAAATAAACATAGGATGAAGAAGAAACCAGTGGGGGGAAGTTTCCCAACTCAAAACAAACACAGGGTGAAAAACAAACCACATGATGTTTCCACACAAGATCCACCATGCATAGAGAAGACACCGAGAGATAGAACAGAACAGGTGTGTGTAGAAGAAGAAATCACAGAGACACGGGATATACCTTTGGAGGAATAAATTGGGCAGGGGACAAGCATGGATACAAAGATGCTAGAGACATCTAATCCATCAGATGCCCAAAAGAAGAGAACAAAGGAGAAAGAAAGTGGCTCCAGGAAGAATTTGAAGGCCCATAGAACACTACCTCACACATCACTGACAACAGATGATGTTGAACTAGTAACCACAACAATTGAATATCAACTATCATAGGTTTGGGAGAATGTCGAGAAGCATAGGGATTCAATTTTTGAGCAAATGCAGGAGATAAAAAATACACTGGAACAATTAAAGATCAGGGCATAGCAGCAATAGAAAGACACACCATTGAAGACTATGGAAGGAGTGCCAACAGGGTAAACAATCTAGATCATAGCACAGGGGAGCGCAAAATTCATTATAACACTTGATATGTTGTATATTGATAAGGAGGAAGCACAAAATCCCATAAAGGAGAATGAGACATTGGAGTTGGCATTTCCCAAGAATTTGACAAAGGCATTGTACAAATTACAGATTAGTGTTGCACAGGAAATTCATTCCAGGGAAAGGTCAGATGCGACAAATCTACAGATAGCCCTGTTATCCCCCACTTTTAGGGATAACTAGGAGATTATGTCTTGAGGCTCACAGGTCCTAGACATGGAGTACCGAGAGCCATATCGACTTGAGCATGGCCCTAGAGGGCCCATCTTTTCTCCCTTTTAGCGCCTCCACTTTGTCATCAGTAGTAGCATCCATCACCTTCGGTTTGGTCCTGTATCAGAGATGGTTCTTGCTCCATGAGGTAATGAGTCTGGGTATCATGGTATGTGTCACTCTGATCCTCAAAACCTTTGAATATGTGCATTTAATTCCTTTTTTTTCTAACAAATGCTTGGATCTTATAATTATCCACTTGACCATGTCTGGGGGGGATGACATGATGCCCTAGTAAGATTGTGCCCACAGGTTTTGAGTTTCCACTGGGGGGATTTCTAAAAATTCATCGTCCACTCCCATCATATTACCACTTTTTCATCTCGTTTCTCGTTCATCCATCCCATTACATTTGTCTAGGCATTGGGTTGGCCAATCATTTAAGGTTTTCACCTTGCCTTGTGAGAAGAAGGGGATAAAGGCCCATAAGGTAAAAGTAAGCTATCAAAAGATAAAATCCTAAAAAATAAAACCTCAAGATGCTTCACCCAAGGATCCCCGAGAAAGAGGTAAAAAGATTCTCATCAAGAAACAAGAGGGACCCATAAAAATAATAAAACAAGACCTAGTTAGAGGATAGGGGGTCTCATCACGAGTCAGCCTATTAGGTCCATGGGTACCTAACAGTATGACACTACTAGCAGTTGGTTACCATGCGAGGGTAGTGGCTCTTGGTTGCATGGCCAAGATAAAGGGGGTCTCATCATGAGCCATCCTTCTCATTTATGTGAAAGTACTTGTGGGTAACACTTCCACCCACTGGTCACCACGCCAGGGAAGTGTCCCCTGATTAGCCTCTTGAAAGAAAAAGGAAATAAATAAATAAGAATAAAATGGCATGAATGGGCTTGGAAACATTTGCATCCAGGACAGGTGTAGCTCGCCTTTTACAAAGGCACCCACAGTTAAGCCTTGAATTTCCTTTCTTTCATTGAACCCCTTGTTAGGACATCCCTTATCCACCTCACCCATTTACATGAATTGGATTTAATATCTTTCGTAAACATCCCTTTTCTAGTGGACACCAGCCTAATAGGACGCCCTGTCACTTCCCCCAAACTTCCATTGCAGATTTGCATAATGTCTTTGAGCACTTGACTGGGGTAAAAGGGGTTTCATGCACATGATTAATAATATTTATGATGAGATGTGATTGGCATTTCTATGATCCCTGTGACTTATGAGCCCATGGAGGGCGTATATGTTGATCTGCAGGATCACACCCGATGAACAGGTACCACATTGGATAGGTACACATGGGGAGATGATTAGTTCGAACCTCCATGGGGCTGAAGATCCCACCAGATGGATGTTGAGACCCTAGCAGGGGGTAGATATAGGACAGAGGGGTTTTCACCGGAGAAAAGGAGGACGTTCCACAGAGGCACCCTGGCAAAGCCTTACCTAGGGGGGTTGTGCCCTCTTCATTGGAATGTTGGACTTAGAAGCCCCATGAAGTCACCCAGGAGGCTCATGACACCATCCATCTTTATGGACATTTTGGGAGACAGTCATGGCAGTTTGGGACGTGTGGCATGTTGGAGAAGCCCAAGGAGGGATAACATTTTTCTCCAGGAGGCTACAGTTTCCCTAGAAAGGGATAACATCACCCTAGAAGAGGCATGACGTCTCAATTTTGATTCATTAGGATTTCATTTATTACATTTAATGTAAAACAATATTATTTTGTGTATTTTGGCCTTGTCGACCTTTTGATGACATAATATTTAATAAAGGTCATTGGTATGCTATATATTAAGGGGTTTTACCATCATATTATCATCATATTTCACTCACTCATTATTGAGGTCTGAAATTTGCGCCCTATCTTAGGGTTTTGGCTGAAATTGTGAGGCGAACTTGTTGAAGGAAGACATTTTTCAACTATTTTGGCATTTCTTCTTGGTGGAAGGTTTACAACTAGGGTTTTTCTACTTTGAATGCATGGTTTATGTAAGTGAATTTATGCAACACTTCTTGATTGAATGGTTATATTTTTTTTTTCTTGCATTTGTTATTATAATTTGTTGAATCAAACCCTAGGTGACAAGCACTAGTTAATGTCCTTGTCTCATGTCCCTACCAAGTTAAGAGCTATTTTGATTTTGTTGAAGTAAGATAGATCCTTGCCATAGCACACTCCATCTCTACTCTACTAAGCTAGTTGTTTTTCTCTTGTTATTGAGCTAAGAAGGAAGAAGATGCATCAAGGCATAGGGTTTCTACACCTTGATGAGTTTTTTTCCCCTAGGGTTTGTTGATGAAGCCTTGCTCTAGCAACACTTCACCTTCTAACTCTCTTGTCTTTAGCCCTATGAACTCTTGCTCAAGCTATCCGATTTCATTTTTCCAACAAGCTAAAGAAGGAGGAGAAATCACTAAGGCCTAGGGTTTCTACACCTTAGTGAGCCTTTCTCCCCTAGGGTTTCATTTTTTAGGCCTTGCCTTAGCAACACCTCAACATTTAACTCTCTTGTCTTTGGTCTTTCATTATCATTTAGTCCTTCAACCTTTGCGGTGTCTTTTGACTCTATATGCCCTAGTAGCGCACTGGTCTAAGACCTCTTGCATTGAGTAACATGATCACAAACAAAATTCTAGAATTTAAACAACCTTTAACTCTCACTAAACCTATCCTAGACTAATCTTACTAACCCTATTGTTGTCGTCACCTTTTTATGCTATAAACATCTCTATGTAGCATTGATTTTATCTTCAAAGAAATTGAATGGTTGGCTAAAGCATTGTTTCTAAAGTGTTAATATTACATTGATTTCCATTAGCATTTATTGAGAAGTGACATATTATGATCATTTCCATTGTGTAAACATTGATTTACTTCATCAATATTATTTCTCAATTTCTTATTATCAGAAAGTCGTTGATTATATGAAGTACTAACCAGCAAGTAAACTTGCACATGTATAGTTTCTTTGTTGCTTTATTCTCGGGCAAGTACACTTTTGGTTATTACTTATCTTTATTAGCTGATTAGCTGGGACTTTCTGATCGGTGGTGACTTGTGAGGGGGGAAATAATATCACTTAGCCCTTTTAACCCTTTTTCCTTCTCAAAACTCCAAGTCACCGAGGATGTCTCCCCCGGGCCTTACCTCCCTAAATAGAAAGAACCTTCCCATTGAGGTGACAATGGTGGGATTGGTTCAGTTACACTAGTTTGACTTCCTTTCATTTGTCTTTTATCTTAACTACAAACTATGCGATAATGAGCCCAGGAAGATAACATTTCATTGAAGGAAGCAATTAGCCAAGAAGGTCATGAAAAGAAGATAGCACAACAGAAATTGGAAGAGATGGAGAAATACATTGGCGCAGTATTACGAACCATCCCGGAAAGCATAGTGTCAGAGGAAGTTTCTTCTGAGGAAAAGATGAGGAAAATAGCGCATGCCTTGGAGTAGTACAAGGACCAAATAAAGGAGATGGAGGAGTGTGCAATACCCATTACTCCTCCAGAAGTAAGAGCATAGTGAGAGCAAGACGGAATAGAATATGCAGAGAAAATAACACAGACTATACAAAAGATGACAAAGTTGTTGGAAAAAAGTGGTCAACTGTGGACACAATTACAAGAATATGGAAGCTTGCAGAAGCTGCAAGGAAAGCATGATAGGATCCACGCATCAATAGCAGACTTGAAACAGAGACAAAAGACAATGTCACTGCCAGAAAATATTAAGACAATTGTGTTGAGGGATCTAAGATCCCTTTAACTCAACAACAAGAACCAAACCCACCTTAGAGGCCCAATTATAATCTGCATCATTTGATGGTGGAATGGTTCCTTAGATCTTTCAATCTAGCTATTTATCGATGGGATTTACATGGTGATTGACAGGATATATTCCTATGAAAGTTCCTACTTCAATTTAAACGTTCTCTTTTTGTCTTTTCTTTTATTAGATGAGTTTGATACAATGATGTGTGTTAGTATAAACCAACTGATAGAAGGGATTCTTAACTAATTAAGAAGGTTGATCTTGGGATAACCCTTGTGCTCAAGCATGCAGACAAAGATATTCACACCTATTACAAGCCTAGTAATAATACATTAACTTGTTGGTATTTCATCAGTGACTGAGATATAATTATCATAAGAAAAATGCGCATGTAATAAGATGATGGTAAGAAAAATAGTTTCCTTAGCTCTAAAATTAATCACACATTAACACAATGATTTTCTTTCCATCATTAATAACAAGAACTACAAAAAATATTGAAACAGATAACTTATCGATAGATTCAGAAACTCTTACTCGTTACAACATCAACTACTGAAATAAAAGTTGGAAGTAATTCCTCCTCAATCCAATCACTCAACGCTTTTGATGAGAAACATAATTTTGTCTCTGGTCCTAAACATGACTTCTCAATTAAGGTTGTTCAAAAATAGTTCTTTACAATTCCAAAAAGGAGGGTATTTTCCCAAAACCATCAACCTTTGCTAAAAGGTCAATCCCTTTATTTATAAAGAATCACTAACTAAAAATAGTTGCTACAAGTTTAAGTTAAGTAAAATAAAATATCGCCACGTGGTGCTTGATCTCTTTGTTCTCTGAGAATCATCTCATGGTTCTACTGGAGTGGATGACTCTTCTCATATTCCTACCACTTGAAGAAGAGATCCTCGCATGTGTTCGCATATGGGAATCTATACTAGTCCATCGAGGCTGAAAGAATTTCCTTCACTTCTACTTCCCATTCTCTGTATTTGACTATTTTGACACTCAACCATTGTATAATTGCATGAGACTTGATCGGATGCTCCATAAATTGTTTTATTTGACCTGGCACCATGCTTTCCACTTGTGCAATATCTAATGCCCATGATGAGTCTTTTTCTGCATGTCACTTGACTATATCATGCAGGTCAACAAAGTCTTCAGGTGAGTCGAATTCTAGGAGGCCAATGCCTTTCATCTCCTGATTAATATTTTCCCAGTCCTTTTTGCACTCAACCCACTTCTTTTGTATCACTTGTTGAGGTTCCCAGGCTATCCTTACCTAGTATTCGACTTCTTTCCTAATATGAGAGATGCTACTATCCCTCAACACTCGAATATCATTCTCTTCTCTATTTCGGACCTTTTTCACCGCACTAATGTAATCAATTATTTCTACTGCTTGGTATGCCTTTTCATACCACCTTTCCACATCCTTGCAGGTTTCCAGTGCCATAAGGGTATCTTCATGGAAATCAACTATACCTGCGGTGAAAAGATGACATTCGTCTGTGAACTTTGCATAAGCATCTTGAAAATTAGTCCTCAAAAACATCATGGCCTATGTTTAAGCTTGATAGTATTTTTCCAAATGGTGTAGATGCTCCAACTCCTTTAGTGCAACAACCAGTTCATTTTCATCTCTCCTTGCTCGATCCAACGTGGCATCCATGATAGCCATCCTTGCACCGATGAGCTTAAACATATTTGCATGTTCTGTACTGAGCAACTTCTCCTCCGTTGTGATGAGAATTGAGATATACAACATGAGTCTTCTCTTCTTGGTGGTCCTCTTCATGATATCTCTCCTCTTCCTGTCATAAGCGATATCCTGTATATCGATGACCTCATCAACATGCTCGGGGATTTGTTGTTCTCACCGGGTTAGAGTATTTCCCAGGATCCCTGTTGTGTCTATATGTTCTAGGATTAGATCCTAGACTTATTTCATACGCTCGGATGGCTCGACCTCCATTTTTTGTTCATTGACTGGTGAGGTATTGGCCAAAATTGAAGAACTAGGGATAGGTTCAGTACTTACTTGGTAATCAGTTGTCGAGGTGTCGATCTCTTACTGTTGAACTTCCTATTTTTGACCACCCGATCCTATATGATTCATCAAGTTGTATTTTGGGGTCTCTGACAGGTCGAGAAACTCAACGTCTAAGACACTTTCGACCTCATAGTCACTCTATGGAAGGTTTTGAACTGAAGCATCGGGACTTGGGGAAGATTTTTTCTCACGTTCCTTCTCCTATGTAATTGGTATCGGAGTTACCAAGGAGACCTTCGAACTCTCTTCATCGTCATAGATAGTTATTAGGTCAAATAGGGGGTTTGGCACAATTGTTTCACCTTGCGTTATTGAAACCTCAGGCTAGGTTGGAATGGTCATCGGTGATATAATATGTGGTGATGGAACTCTAGGTTTTTTCATACCGGTGATTTCCTCCAACTATATTGAATCTAAGCCCCTTGGCTCTTCTCTGACTGTGATTGGATTGTCCAAGGGGATCCTCATCATTTATATGAATTGAGGATCATTCTCTAACTGGTCAATGACTCTCTGGTCTCCTTCTAGTAACACCAACCCTCTCCTTTGTTCCTATGTGGTCTTTGCTGCTCTAATTTTTTCTCTAACCCTAAGAGCTTCTTGAGCCGATAGCTATATTATCTCAAACTACTCATCCATGCTCATAAATTTGAACCTGGTCATGTTCGAGTTGGATTTCCTCTGTAATACCTCCTCTCATTCCTGAGCACATTCTGTAAAAATCTCATCTTCAAAATTTTCATGCGCGTATGGCCAACAGGATGATACTTGTGAAGCGTGTTGGGGAACCAGTCCTTTAGGGTTGTGCTTGTGAAAATGGCATGTCGGGAACCTGAATTCAAGGTGATTCAAACCTTCTTTATTGGATTGAGTAGTTTATTTCATTATATAAAAACCCACATGGAATTCGTAGCGTATAAATGCTCGTTTCTTGTCCTTAACTAATGTGGAGTTATAGCCCTGCAGGATCATCTGATAACATATTTCTCCTACAATGAGCCGGTATGAGACATGATCAAGGAGTAAGTGTGGTGCTTCTATGGCCCCAAACACCTCGATATATGTTGTGTGTTCGTCTAGATACCAGTGGCATACCTTCGATATCATTTTCTTGGCTTCTACAGACAGAATAGGGCATTCCTTTTTAAATAATATGAAATAAAATTGGGCGATAAATTCATCACAAATAAGGGTGTAAAATTTCTTGTACATGTTCTCCCATAAGATGTTGAAGTAGACATGAATAGGCAGTTCTGCAATGTGCCAACTCAAATTCATCCTAGCAAATACATTCCTCGCACATATTACATCAAGTAGGTACGAGGCCATGTGAAACGTGAGATCTTCTCCTTCTTTCAGCTTTTGAGCCTGCAATACATTGGTTCTCAATTGCTTGGAGATTATTTCTCCCCAGTTGAAACTACTCCCCGAGATAGCCAAAATGTACGCTAGGGGAATCCATGCTTCTGAGAAATTGGCGCATTCTGTTTCCCTATATAATCGATAGATAAGAGACATCAAGTAGATGTTTGGCTCCCTCAAGTTCACTGTCCCATACCAACCATTGATCGGGTTTGTAAATTTCTTGTGATCCTTTCACCATGAGGCCATCAACTGGATGGTATTGTGGAATTCATAGAAATTCACCATGAATTATGTTTTCAGCTGCTCCTATGGGTCCCTGAGCTTGTAATACTTCTGAACTTTTGTCAGGAGAAAAAATCCAACACACCCACCATTCTCATCATTTATCAGGCATTCTTGTGCATTTGTGTGATCAATTAACCAACTCAGGGTCTTGATGCATGGGAAAAATGGAGTTCGGCAGGTTACCATGTGCAAGCACAACTGTCGAATGTTTGGGAAAACTTGGTCATCTAGCACCCTTACATCTGGGTCGTTGTGTGGGATAAAATCCAAGTAATACTCCTGGTTGATTGTGTTGAATAGATCTCCCCACTGTGGGAGAATTGTTTTGGATCCAGTGGTCGCTTCCATATCGCCGAAGGATGGGGGTTGAATGATTTCTTTCTTTGTCGAGGTTTTAATGACCGGCTCCACCCTGGGAGCATATTCCAACTGCCTCGTAGTACCAAGAGAAGAACCCTCACCAATTTTTGCCTCCTTTAGCTTAGGTTCCCTCAGCGAGGGTCTAGTCGGTGGCTTTCTTGGAGGCATTTTTTCCTCTATTGCTAGCTTAAAATGGTTTTGATGGTTTGAGAATCAACACAATCTTGAGATGCTCGCTTCGCTTCTTCGGATGCTCTGGAAATGGAAACTTGTGTAAAGAATAGAAGTGTTCGAATTTTTTTTCATGATTTAAATAGAGATGAACTTACCTTCTCGCCTCAGCTATTCAATTCGGGATATGAGTGTGGTTCTACAAAATCTTCCTCCAATTATTCATTATGTTTAAAATTAAATTCGATCGTAGGTCAGTGGCATGGGCGTAGGATATAATGTGGTCTATCGGTGATTTCAAATTCTCATTGTTCCATCGGCGCACAGGGTAACAATGTATGTGGGGCAAAACATTAATTGGCCTATTAAATGAAAAAATCCAATTGTATCTCGTGCTGAAAAAATCCCATCATTTCGCTAATCTAACTGGTGGATCGGGAGTCAGGGTTTCTCTTTAAACTTTGTTCATTGATATCTCCTAGAAAAAGATCTGATGTCGATCCATATTTCCATGCAGAGCTGATGTGGCAAAGATGACTTGGAATTGTGACTAGGACACAAGGAACCTTAAGGTGATTCAGGATGAAACCATACTGTATGAAATCCATATGCGACAAAGACACATGGAACTTGAAAGCGACGTCTTCATTTAATCATGTAATTTGGAAACGAGGATTTTTCCTTAGCTAATCGTTCTAAAAACATATCCTACCCTGCCGACACTGAAAAGTATCAAGAATTGATGATCAACGATAATCTTAACCAAGTACTCCCGGAATAACGCCCACAAAAATTTCTGATGTCGAAAGTGCATCAGGGGTCGGCGATCAACGATGTGTTCAATGCAGAAATTTTCAATCATTTAACCCTTTGAAATTTCACCGACCCCAAACAAGCGCATTCATCATCATCTATCATAGGTTTGTCATGGATCTTGTCAATGTTTATCCCTCTCTTATTTCACTGACGTTGATGGGGATTAGTTATCTCTTGAATCTTTGTGTTGAATAACTAACGAACACTTTCTCCTCCTTTTACCGATGTTGATGGTGCATCGATGATCGACGATTAGTGTTACTATGTGGCTATTTTACCTGCTTGGATTTTTTCGATGACGAACACAAGCGTGTTAGTCTCAATGTTAGTTGCAAATTCTTAGTTAGAATGCCAAGTTCTTTTAGACACAAGGTTTCATTTAACAAGTTCAAACAAATCTGATTTGATCGATAAGAGTCATGAAAACAAAATAAACCATCCCTCCATAGTGAACTTAATTCATATAGTAAAACAATAGAAAACAAATGGTACCCAAAAGTGACAGAATTTCATAAAGGTTTTAGGGTTTGTTGAGCTCTCAACAAATGGTGATTCTTTGGGCAAAAGAAGAATCTTTGTTCCTTCCCTCAGGCTAAGCTAATGTAGAAGCTGGTTGAGAAACTAACTGGGTTTTCTTTTATCAGAGTCTTTCCTATCCTTGCGTTTACAATTTCCCTGGTTCATGAATCTGAGCCCGACTATGGATTTTTAACCTTTATTCCACCTTTGTTCCTCTTGACCATGAACCATTCCCCCATTTAACAAGAGTTAGGTAAATAATTCACTGGCACAAGGCCATTTTAGTTATCATCATTCACTTTGTTGTTCCTGAGTTTATACTTTAAGGCTATAAAGTATACCTTCAAGGCATCCGTAAATGATTTAAAGGAATGATTTGGGAAAAGAAATCAAAGGAAGATTAAAGCAGAATCAGTTTCTCAACTGTCTTTGTCTTGCTTCCTGTTGTTCTTGGATGATAATGTCTCTCTCAATAGCATCCCATGAATGTTCTAACTCAACCCGGTTAGTTGTTGTTTGTAAAATGGTATTAAATAAATTCAAGGCAATACTGGTTTGATCCTGAAGGCCTGGTTCAATATTGGGTTGTCTGCTACTTGGAACAGTCATGGAGGATAAAACTTTATTTATTTGTAAAAAGATTTTAATCAAATGTTACTTCAAATTTTCCAGAGATGAGAACAAGAAAAACAATTTTGAAATTCAAAATAGTAATGTAAATACATGCGAGGTCGTTTCCTGGATTTGTAACAATTTTGAGAATTGTAAAATAACAAATAAACACTACAGAAAAATATGAGGCTTTAATCAAGAAAGAATCTCATATTTCAATAGACAATGATGAAAGAAAAAACGACATTTCTAACGAGAGTTAAGTATTAAGGTACAAAAGTTTTACAGGTCTTAAAATTACTAATAGCAATTTCAAAGGAAAAACTGTAAATAATTTGACATCCAAACCAATCTGAAATATAAATCAATGATGTAGATAACTTCAAACTGATTATTCGTTAGAAAAACATTGAAATAAAAACATAACAGAGTATAATGAATGGGGTTGAAGAACACATAGCTACAAATTTGCAGGATTCAGAATCTCATTTGTGATCTATATTCTTATGTCTTTGAAAATTGATATTACAAATGGCTCTCTCCAAAAATTCTGAAGCCTTTTCTCAGTCTTTAGAAACTATATTTATACATTTGCATCAAAATTTCTCGTTGGTGACTAACCAACTTCCTAATATTACGGTTACATAAAAATAATGTCAACCGTTTACAATTTCTTTCTAATCTTAAATGATAAAAATATTTAAAAATATTTTAAGCTTGCATTGACGAATTTCCTTTCTCTGCTTCAATACACTGAACACATTTCCCCAAAAACTTCACAAAAGTCCTGGGAGCATCTGGTAACACATTTGCTTCAAATAAGAAAATTATTTTCTGCAATTCGGGCAAACGGTTTTCTATCATCTTTTATGTGAATTTAATAGTTTTCAACTTTAAATTTTACATCACCATCCATTTGTTGATCTCTGTAATATTGATCAATTTAATTTTTGAAATCTTTGTTTTCATTTCCTCTAGCGCTTCTCTAAACCTTAGCTGGTGCTTGGCAATATTGATTTCACCTAATAATCCGGAACAGTCATCTGTTTCGATATTCAATGAAGCTCTTTCTAATAGATAGAAGATTCCCTGGCAATCATCGTTGACTTCTCTTGTTATTCATTTATATTCGGCCAGCTTTTCTTCCCACACTTTTATTATTATGTCCCCTTTAACCTGTTCAGAAATAGATAATTTATGAATCTTTCCAACCTCTTCCTTTGATGAGAAAGCCACTGTCTTCTGAAAAGTTGTTCTAGCTTCTTTCGCCTCCCTTTCCTTCTGGAACACATTCTCCAAAAACTTATTTGTTTCTTGAAAATATTTCTAGATTACTTCTAGATTCAAGAACACTTTCTCCTATTCCTCCTTTATTCTTACATATATCTCCAATGCTTGTGCCCTGAAGTTTTCAAGTTCTATTACCTGATTAGTAATAGAAATAATTTTATCTTGTAAATGTTTGTTTTCTTCTTCCATCTTTTGAACCTGTTCCTGTGTGACCTGTATTATATGTCTTGCCTCATCCAAATCTTTATTCATTTTCTGGATTTCTTGCATATCCTTTAGTCTAGCTTGTTCTAGACCCTTCTGTATTCCCCAACTAATATTTCTTTCGTTTTCTTTTAGTTTGTCTTGCAACTGAATTATTGTTTGGTCCTTCTGTTCAAGCATAGTTGTTAAATTGCCAACAGAATACATGTTTACTGATGCTATAGCACCCATTGTACCTGCTAATTCTGTAGAAAATTCTCCATCCTTGAGTTTCTTTCCATCTATAACAACCCTATGCTTTTTAATCGTTCCTTCTCCTCTTGGATGAATTTCCTGTTTCAAGACTGTTCATCGCTTTTTACTAAAAAAGTAATCTGATGAGGGGATTTCATCTCTCGAAATAGGCTCTAAATCACTGACATATAAAACTCCTTCATGGGGGGTTCCAAAAGTCGATTGCAATAGAGTTAAAGAGGTGATAGGACTACCAAGTTCTGTTGAAGTTGTTCCTCCTATCTTTTCTGGAACATTTTTCATGATTTCTGGAATTGTTCCCAGCTCTTTTCTCTTCTCCGTTCCCATTTCTTTTGTTTGAGAATCCTCTGCATCTTGGGAAGGTATCTCGGTATTTTTCAACTTACCTTTGTTATTTTCTTTATCCTGTATATTAGTTTCAAACCCTGGAGGGGATCCTTGTTGTTCTGGTGATGGGGTCAAATTCTCACCCTGTAAACTCTTAGGTAGGAAGCTTCGCCTATGGCTTTGAAAATATGTGAATCCAGTCTGTGAGTCAGGTGGCAAGGGCTGGACTCTGTTCAACACTTCTTCATAAGACTTAACATCTTTAAAAATATCATCATAAATAGATACTTCATGTTCATATGCCTTTAGATTACAATGTATGTAATGCCTACTTATTACCTAGTAGGGGTCATATTTTCTGTGTTCAATGTCTACTAATTTTACTTCTTCTAATGACTCAGCCTCTACCTTAGAATGGCCTAAATTTGATAAAGAGAATTTCCCAACATGAACAGGGAAAGATGGCCATGATTTCTTCTGAAGTGCTTTTAATTCCAATCCAACATCGCCCTTGGTTATCTGATAAGCTACTTCCCTGCACACCAATCTGTCTGGTAGGAATTTAGGGAGTGCATGAGGGGGAATGGAACAACCATAAACCCTAATGTAGGAAAAAATTTCCTCAATAAACTAGTCAGCAACTGCTTTAAGACTTTCTATGATTGTATTAGAAATGCAAGGGGGTTCGCATCTAAAAAACATTTTGTGCATGGGAATAATGATAAAATGACAAACCTCGTAAAATGCATCTTTAGAATTTTCTTCCCAAAGGGCCGAGTGGTATTTATGAATGGGCTCTGGACAGGAAATACTCCAAATCCAATTCATTAATGGAAAGGGGGTCATAAAACAGATTGCATCCATTATGTATGCAGACATATAAAAAGTTGTTGGTTGTTCCTTTGACTTGGCTGCTTTGTAATTTAAAATTTTTTGTGTTAGGTTATCCGACAAAATTTTATGCCAGTTAAAACCATTTCCTTCTGAAGCTTCCTCTAAAAAGGGCACCCAGTCTGCATGAAAATGACATGGATCTTTTCTCCCGAAAAATCTGCATAGCATATCGGCTATATAAACCATATATTCATTTAAGGAGGCTGTAGCATAAATCCCCTGAGCATAAGCCCTAAACTTTGCTTCAGACCTCGCCCATGCTCTAATCATATCAGGATATGTCTGGTCTGCCTCAATACATTCCTTTCTCTGAAACTCAGCTAAAAATTCAGCATTAAAAGTATGTTTATGATTCGGCGAGATTTTATACATTACTTGAATGTGCTCTGGTTTGAATGAGCCGACGATAGCTACTTGTTTTTTTAGAATGCTCCTTGTTGGGATATCTACCTTATCCAGAGCCCAGCTGATCATATCTGTGTATACCACCAGCCTCGGGCATTCAGTGATCTTATGAAGCTCAGACTCAGCTATGTCCCGAAAATGATTTTCAGAGTCAGGATGAGCATTCTCTAATTAATATTCCAGCAAATCTGAGATTTGAGTCCAGGATTTAATAGAATATATAGCATGTGGAGTAGTATCGGAGATAATATCTCCTTCCTGTGTGTCTTCATTCTTCTTCAGTGCCTTTCTGGGTGCCATGACTTCTGTGTTTAATTGGAAACCTGTAATAGAAAATGGATGAGTGAGCTAAGCTTAGAACGAAAACACAGATATTTGAATGTTTATTTTGAATATATTTAAAAAATGATGAGATTTGTACAGCTGTCCCGAATTTAAAGCTCTTAATGCAGAGGATATTTTACCGAGATATGCTTTTAATGTCTGTATTTAAGTACCTTCGTGTTTTAAAGAAAACGAGGAACCTACTTAATTAGTAAGCGAAACATAAATGAACACGTAAGAATGATTACCATTAATCTTGTTTTTAAGAAAAAGGTTAATTAATGTTAATCATAATTTAAAGCTGAAAACTTCATTTTCGGGGTTTCGGAAATCGTGATGTCGAGAGGTATGTGGTCGATGAAAAAACGATTTCCAAAAATGCGAAATCGCGAAATCGCGATGCTTTAATTAGGATTTAAATGCTTTTAGCACGTTAATTCATTGAGGTTAGACTTTTTTCGGGATTTCAGAAATCAGGATTTCGGGAAACATGATGACAAGAGACATGTATTATTAATGAAATCCGATCTCCAAAATCGCGAAATTGCGATGGCTTGTTTCTTTTTTCAAAATAGAACTTAACTTATCTTAATTAACTAAATAATCACGATTAAGGCCAAAAAAGAAATAGTTTAATTTAACGTGATTTATGGATCGGGGTTTCGGAAATCGGGATTTCTGGAAACATGATGACAGGAGACGTGCTCTCACAAAACCGCGAATCCCAAAATCGCGACATAATTATTTTAACCTTTAACCTTTCTTAGAAGAGACTAAATTAATTGTTTTTTAAAATATGATTCCAACGTTTCGGGAAATCGGGGATCGGGGTTTCATGATTCGATTTGCATCAAAAATTTGTTTGCAGGAAACCCCGAATCTCGAAAATTCTTTAAAGTTTAATTTAAAAAATCGTAAATTTAAAATTTCAACCCGTTTTGAATAATTTTTTAAAAGAGCATCGGAAAATTTATATTTTTTGTAAACATTTTTTTGTTCGTTATCCAAAAAACAATTGATAAAAAGGTATCGTGAATTTAGAAATGACAAAACTCTTATTTTAAGAAAGTCGAAACCCAAAAAACACAAAAATAAAAATCTAGGCCTTAAGGATAAAAATTTTAAGATCTGTTTCAACATAGGCTCCAACTGGGGACCTCGTCTCCCTGTGGGACGAGGAGAACATGTAGAATCAGTGCCTTCATTGAGTAAATAGTGTCAAGGGTTTATCACTGCTAAACTGCTAAAGGAGAGGAAAAAGGATTTCATTCCAACCTTTGAAAATCTTTTCAAAACTTCTTATTTTCTTTAAACTCAGTTGTAATTTTCTTCATAATATTCTCCTTCTCATTCTGAATTTAAGTTAGTATTAAGATGATTATAAAAATCTTAGGAAACTCAACAGATTTGTAAATTTCGTCTTGCATCAATCGAAATAAAAATTTTAATTTTTAATTGGGGAGCTCTATCTTGACTTCAGACGAATATCCGGTTTCGAAAAACTGATAACTAGAATAGAGTGATAGATAAGTATGACAACCTTACAGACACCTTAGATATTGCTTCACTGCCAACGGGCCTGTTCAGTACCCCGATGCAGTTATCTATCCCTTTTTACTGAATTTCCTTTCACCACTTTGAGTGCTAATTATATATTTGTACTTAGATATTGCTTCACTGCCAGCAGGCTTGTTCAGTACCCCGGTGAAGTTATCTTTTTGCTTTTATATTTAGACGAGGGAAATCATTTAAATGAATTTCCTTTCATCATCTTTGGGACTAGATGGGGGAAATCAAATATGAATTTCCTTTCACCATATGTCTTATAGTTAGCTTATGCATACGAAGCGGGGGAAATCAGTGATACTTAAAATATCAGGGTTGGTTATCTGTGTAAAAATTTACAATAGAGGTTTGTCAACCTGTTTTGATTATTCTAGACCAATTTTTCTCAATTTCAAAACTCCTCAGTCTGTAGAGAAAAAGGGAAAGATTATTTTCAGGGGTTTTCTTTTGAGCAAGCTTAAATCCTCAAACAAACTGTTAAGAAACCTGAGTCAAAATCAACCCAAACATAACCACTTTTAGTCAGAGAATAAGAAATATGAAGACTTGTCTTACTGAATTTAATCATTTGTTGATTTCAAAGGTTAACACGTAATCTCTCCTACTTCGATTAGAAAGCCCGAAAATGTGAAAGATAAAACTGAGGGTATAAAATAAGACATCCAACAAACTATAAGCCAGAAAACATAGGTTGTGATTTCAAAAATAACTCTTTGGACTCTTTAATCTAGAAAACATAGGTTGTGATTTCAAAAATAACCTTTGAAATTCTTTTCTTAATATTTTTTTTTTTTTTTTTTTTTAAGCTCTCTTTAAACTTATTCTAAGTAAAACCCTTAAGCTCGAAGTATTAAAAACAATTTTTTTTTTTTTTAGATTCAAACTTAACTAATTTTTATTTTATTTTTATTTATTTACAAAACAAGAATAAATTTTCTAAAAATGAAAAAACAAAATGGTATATACAATGAGAGTTTCTGTAAATTAATTATTCCATATAATTCTTTAAAAAACGCCCATTGACAGGGGCATTCAAGATTTTACCATACAAATTTTCAAGTAGAAATGAATTTTTTCCTTCAGGAGATGCTACCTTAAAAGGTCCATACCAAATATGATCGAATTTACCATTTTTTCCTGAATCCTCTTTTCGAGCATCCCACCTCAAAACCAGATCCCCGGGGAGAAAATTCTTGTCTTTGGCTTTACGGTCAAATAATATCTTCATGTCATCCTGGTACTTCTGCAACTTTTCATCCACTACAGCCCTGTGCTGCTGAACTTCAATCAGCTGATTTATCCTTCTTGTGAGAGGATTTGTTTCTTCCTTCTCGTCTTGCCATAGTTTCATCACAGGAAGTGTTAGATTTATGGGCAACACTACATTTGTTCCATATACCATTTGAAAGGGAGAAGTATCGATAGACCTTTTTGTGTCTATCCGATTTGCCCACAGAGCATATTTTAAATACATATTCCAAGACTTTTTATTTTCGTTTAACACTTTCTTGATTATACTGATTAAGCTCTTGTTTGAAGATTCTGCCAGACCATTTCCCTTAGGATATTATGTTGTGAAATGACCCAGCACAATATTATATTTCTGGCAAAAGCTGACCATTTCCATAGACTTAAAATCCTGCGCATTATCTGTGACAATATTTCTAGGACAACCAAACCTAGACAAGATATTTTCTTCTAAGAAGTCTATAACTACTGAATCAGTAGCCTTCCTTGTTGGGATAGCTTCCACCCATTTGGTGAAATAGTCTGTAGTGGTCAGGGTCCATCTGTGTTGAGCACTTGAATGAGGATTAATCTCACCTATGAAGTCTAGTCCCCATTGTTGAAAAGGATCTTCTATCTTGACTGGGACCAATGGCATCGTTGGTAGTTTATGTTTTCCCTGTAGTTCAACAATAATATCATTTGCAATATTTTGATATGTGAAATCATCAGTCATATTATTGCTAACATGTTCTTCCGATGTACTTTCTTTACTTAAAGATGCTTCGTAATCCTATCTTGATAAATAAGGGGATTTATTATCATCGCCAAGGTTACTAATATCTTCATCGATTTCTTCAAAATCTCCTAAATCTTCCTCTCCGATGTAGTTTTCACTTTTAAAGGGTGTTGGAATTTTTTGATCTTCATTTTTAATTATTTTTTATGGTCCCTGAGGTTCAGGATTTCATCGAAAATATTTTCTAGGGAAATTATCTCTTTTCGATTTCTCTAGTTCCATTTTCGATATCTTGTTTGAAAGTTCTCGAATGACCCTAGCCATCTCTTCTATTCTATCTCCCAAGGACTTTCCTGATCCTGAAGATCCACCTTGCTCTTTAAATTTCTTATTTTCTTTGTTTCCAGTTTCAGTCTTTGCTTTAAGTTTCCCTGATGCCATCATGTTTGATTCAATCTCAAGCGCATCATCCTGCATTTTCGTGAGATCTATTGATCTCCTTTCTCTCAATAATAAGGCGAAGTCGGGATCAAAAGCTCCAGCAAAAGTCACTTTTGCTGCAGGTTGTGAAGGTTTAACCTCAACTAGAATTTTATTATAAAACTTATTGAACCTCTATGTGAATTCTAGAACTGACTCAGAGTTTTTTTTTCTAAGGGCTCTGAATTCAGTTAAGTAGTAGAGGTGATCCTTCCTCTCTCCCCATTTTCTAATAAATGCACTTTCAAGTTCTTCATAGGATCTTAAAGATCTAGCTGCTAAGGATCGGAACCAGGTCCTCACATGTCCCTCGAAAGTTTGAACGAGGAGTCTAGAATAAACATCTTCATGTTTTATTCTGAGTATGTCAGCAAATTGATCAAAAACGTTTATATGTTCTTGGGCAATCAGATCACCTTCCCCTATAAATTTCGGAAGGATTTTCATATAATTCTCGGGGAGATCATGAAGAGGAACAGGAAGAACAAGGGGAGCGTATCTAGTAGCTACTTTAGCGAAAATCCCAGAAAACGGTACTTGACCACCTCCAGGGGAACCACCTCCAACTCCAGCACCTCCTTGTGCATCCATGGTTAGATTTGAGACTGAAGTTCGGAAAATGTGAGGAGAAGATTCTCAAAAATCTGGAGAAGAAACTTCAGGAAATGAGAAAGTATCGAATGAGGGGGGAAGTGAAAGTGATCTTTCAAGAGTTTACAATGTGTTTGATTGCGTAAAGTTAGGTTGACCTATAGTATATGTGGATAAAAAGACTTGTTTAAGTGATTTTTGTGATTTTAAATTTTTTTCTGGATCAGAGATTGGCGAGGTATGCTTGCTATCCGGGTTTTTTCTGGTGTTCTTGCAGCTAATAGCCAGTTTAGTTATTGTGGAGTCGCCAAGTGAAAAATATCTAGCCTTAGAAGGTTTTCTGTCCTTGTTCACTATCAAAAATAGAAAATGTCAATGTCGTTCTTCCCAGGGAAAAGATTTGTTTCTTCGTTCCCCGGCAATGGCACCAAAAAGATGTTGTTCCTGAGTTTATACTTTAAGGCTATAAATTATACTGTCAAGGCATCCGTAAATGATTTAAAGGAATGATTTGGGAAAAGAAATCAAAGGAAGATTAAAGCAGAATCAGTTTCTCAATTGTCTCTGTCTTGCTTCCTGTTGTTCTTGGATGCTAATGTCTCTCTCTATAGCAGCCCATGAACGTTCTAATTCAACTCGGTTAGTTGTTGTTTGTAAAATGGTATTAAATAAATTCAAGGCAATACTGGTTTGATCCTGAAGGCCTGGTTCAATATTGGGTTTTCTGCTGCTTGGAACAGTCATGGAGGATAAAACTTTATTTATTTGTAAAAAGATTTTAATCAAATGTTACTTCAAATTTTCCAGAGATGAGAACAAGAAAAACAATTTTGAAATTCAAAACAGTAATGTAAATACATGCGAGGCTATTTCCTGGATTTGTAACAATTTTGAGAATCGTAAAATAACAAATAAACACTACAGAAAAATATGAGGCTTTAATCAAGAAAGAATCTCATATTTCAATAGACAATGATGAAATAAAAAACGAGGTTTCTAACGAGAGTTAAGTATTAAGGTACAAAAATTTTACAGGTCTTAAAATTACTAATAGCAATTTCAGAGGAAAAACTGTAAATCATTTGACATCCAAACCAATCTGAAATATAAATTAATGATGTAGATAACTTCAAACTGATTATTCGTTAGAAAAACGTTGAAAGAAAAACTTAACAGAGTATAATGAACAGGGTTGAAGAACACATAGCTACAAATTTGCAGGATTCAGAATCTCGTTTGTGATCTATATTCTGATGTCTTTGAAAATTGATATTACAAATGGCTCTCTCCAAAAATTCTGAAGCTTTTTCTCAGTCTTTAGAAACTATATTTATACATTTTCATCAAAATTTCTCGTTGGTGACTAACCAACTTCCTAATATTACGGTTACATAAAAATAATGTCAACCGTTTACAATTTCTTTCTAATCTTAAATGATAAAAACATTTAAAATGATTTTAAGCTTGCGTTGACGAATTTCCTTTCTCCGCTTCAATACACTGAACACATTTCCCCAAAAACTTCACAAAAGTCCTGGGAGCATCTGGTAACTCATTTGCTTCAAATAAGAAAAATCTTTTATGCAATTCGGGCAAACGGTTTTCTATCATCTTTTCTGTGAATTTAATAGTTTTCAACTTTAGATTTGACATTACCATCCATTTGTTGATCTCTGTAATATTGATCAATTTAATTTTTGAAATCTTTGTTTTCATTTCCTCCAGCTCTTCTCTAAACCTTAGCTGGTGCTTGGCAATATTGATTTCGCCTAATAATCTGGAACAGTCATTTGTTCCGATATTCAATGAAGCTCTTTCTAATAGATCGAAGATTCCCTGGCAATCATCGTTGACTTCTCTTGTTATTCATTTATATTCAGCCAGCTTTTCTTCCCACACTTTTATTATTATGTCCCCTTTAACCTGTTCAGAAATAGATAATTTATGAATCTTTCCAACCTCTTCCTTTGATGAGAAAGCCACTGCCTTCTGAAAAGTTGTTCTAGCTACTTTCGCCTCCCTTTCCTTCTGGAACACATTCTCCAAAGACTTATTTGTTTCTTGAAAATATTTTTGAATTACTTTCATATTCAAGAACATTTTCTATTGTTCCTCCTCTATTCTTACATATATCTCCAGTGCTTGTGCCCTGAAGTTTTCATGTTCTATTACCTGATTAGTAATAGAAATAATTTTATCTTGTAAATGTTTGTTTTCTTCTTCCATATTTTGAATATGTTCCTATGTGACCTATATTATATGTCTTGCCTCATCCAAATCTTTATTCTTTTTCTGGATTTCTTGCATATCCTTTAGTCTAGCTTGTTCTAGACCCTTCTGTATTCCCCAACTAATATTTCTTTCGTTTTCTTTTAGTTTGCCTTGCAACTGAATTATTGTTTGGTCCTTCTGTTCAAGCATAGTTGTTAAATTGCCAACAGAATACATGTTTTCCGATGCTATAGCACCCATTGTACATGCTAATTCTATAGAAAATTCTCCATCCTTGAGTTTCTTTCCATCTATAATAACCCTATGCTTTTTAATCATTCCTTCTCTTCTTGGATGAATTTCCTGTTTCAAGACTGCTCTTCGCTTTTTACTGAAAATGTAATATGATGAGGGGATTTCATCTCTCGAAATAGGCTCTAAATCACTGACATATAAAACTCCTTCATGGGGGGTTCCAAAAGTTGACTGCAATGGAGTTAAATAAGTGATAGGACTACCAAGTTCTGTTGAAGCTGTTCCTCCTATCTTTTCTGGAACATTTTTCATGATTTCTGGAATTGTTCCCAGCTCTTTTCTCTTCTCCGTTCCCATTTCTTTTGTTTGAGAATCCTCTGCATATTGGTAAGGTATCTCAGTATTTTTCAACTTACCTTTGTTATTTTCTTTATCCTGTATATTAGTTTCAAACCCTGGAGGGGATCCTTGTTGTTCTGGCGATGGGGTCAAAATCTCACCCTGTAAACTCTTAGGTAGGCAGCTTCACCTATGGCTTTGAAAAGATGAAAATCCATTCTATGAGTCAGGTGGCAAGGCCTAGACTCTGTTCAGCACTTCTTCATAAGACTTAACATCTTTAAAAATATCATCGTAAATAGATACTTCATGTTCATATGCCTTTATATTACAATGTATGTAATGCCTACTTATTACCTGGTAGGGGTCATATTTTCTGTGTTCAATATCTACTAATTTTACTTCTTCTAATGACTCAGCCTCTACCTTAGAATGGCCTAAATTTGATAAAGAGAATTTCCCAACATGAACAGGGAAAGATGGCCATGATTTCTTCTGAAGTGCTTTTAATTCCAATCCAACACCGCCCTTGGCTATCTGATAATCTACTTCCCTGCACACTAATCTATCTGGTAGGAATTTAGGGAGTGCATGAGGGGGAATGGAACAGCCATAAACCCTAATGTAGGAAAAAATTTCCTCAATAAACCAGTCGGCAATTGCTTTAACACTTTCTATGATTGTATCAGAAATGCGAGGGGGTTCGCATCTAAAAAACATTTTGTGCATGGGAATAATGATAAAATGACAAACCTCGTAAAATGCGTCTTTAGCATTTTCTTCCCAAAGGGCCGAGTGGTATTTATGAATGGGCTCTGGACAGGAAATACTCCAACTCCAAATCATTAATGGAAAGGGAGTCATAAAATAGATTGCATCCATTATGTATGCAGACATATAAAACATTGTTGGTTGTCCCTTTGACTTGGCTGCTTTGTAATTTAAAATTTCTTGTGTTAGGTTATCCGACAAAATTTTATGCTAGTTAAAACCATTTCCTTCTTAAGATTCCTCTAAAAAGGGCACCCAGTCTGCATGAAAATGACATGGATCTTTTCTCCCGAAAAGTCTGCATAACATAATGGCTATATAAACCATATATTCATTTAAGGAGGTTGTAGTGTAAATCCCATGAGCATCAGCCCTAAACTTTGCTTCAGACCTCACCCATCCTCTAATCATATCGGGATATGTCTGGTATGCCTCAATACATTCCTTTCTCTGAAACTCAGCTAAAAATTCAACATTAAAAGTATGTTTATGATTCGGCGAGAGTTTATACATTACTTGAATGTGCGCTGGTCTGAATGAGACGACGATAGCTCCTTGCTCATTTAGAATTCTCCTTGTTGGGATATCTACCTTATATAGATCCCAGCTGATCATATCTGTGTATGCCACCAGCCTCAGACGCGTAGCGATCTTATGAAGCTCAAACTCAGCTATGTCCCGAAAATGATTTTCAGAGTCAGGATGAGCATTCTCTAATTCATATTCCAGTAAATCTGAGATTTGAGTCCAGGATTTAATAGAATCTATAGCATGTGGAGTAGTATCGGAGATAATATCTCCTTCCTGTGTGTCTTCATTCTTCTTCGGTGCCTTTCTGGGTGCCATGACTTCTGTGTTTAATTGGAGACCTGTAACAGAAAATGGATGAGTGAGCTCAGCTTAGAACGAAAACACAGATATTCAAATGTTTATTTTGAATATATTTAAAAAATGATGAGATTTGCACAGCTGCCCCGAATTTAAAGCTCTTAATGCAAAGGATATTTTACCGAGATACACTTTTAATGTTCGTATTTAAGTACCTTCGAGTTTTGAAGAAAACGAGGAACCTACTTAATTAGTAAGTGAAACATAAATGAACACGTAAGAATGATTACCATTAATCTTGTTTTTAAGAAAAAGGTTAATTAATGTTAATCATAATTTAAAGCTGAAAACTTCATTTTCGGGGTTTCAGAAATCGTGATGTCGAGAGATATGTGGTCGATGAAAAAATGATTTCCAAAAATGCGAAATCGTGAAATCGCGATGCTTTAATTAGGATTTAAATGCTTTTAGCACGTTAATTCATTGAGGCTAGACTTTTTTCGGGATTTCGGAAATCAAGATTTCGGGAAACATGATGACAAGAGACGTGTGTTATTAATGAAATCCGATCTCTGAAATCGCGAAATCGCGATGGCTTGTTTCTTTTTTCAAAATAGGACTTAACTTATCTTAATTAACTAAATAATCACGATTAAGGCCAAAACAGAAATAGTTTAATTTAACATGACTTATGGATCAGGGTTTCAGAAATCGGGATTTCGGGAAACATGATGACAGGAGACGTGCTCTCACAGAACCAAGAATCCCGAAATCACGACATAATTATTTTAACCTTTAACCTTTCTTAGAAGAGACTAAATTAATTGTTTTTTAAAATATGATTCCAACGTTTCGGGAAATCGGGGATCGGGGTTTCGTGATTCGATTTGCATCAAAAATTTGTTTGCAGGAAACCTTGAATCTCGAAAATTCTTTAAAGTTTAATTTAAAAAATCGTAAATTTAAAATTTCAACCCGTTTTAAATAATTTTTCAAAAGAGCGTCGAAAAATTTATATTTTTTGTAAACCTTTTCCTGTTCGTTATCCAAAAACAAATTGATAAAAAGGTATCGTGAATTTAGAAATGACGAAACTCTTATTTTAAGAAAGTCGAAACCCAAAAAACACAAAAATAAAATTCTAGGCCTTAAGGATAAAAAATTTAAGATTTGTTTCAACACACTCACTACGGTGTTGCTCCTCTACCAGCGAGTGTCCATAGCCCCAACAAAGTCACCCCCGACGTCACAGACCTTGCTCCACTGCCAGCGAGCATCCATAGCCCCGATGGATTTATTTGTATACCCTATCCTACTTCGCACTTTGTTATAACCCTGTAAATTCTCCATAGGTTGTTAAGAGGTAGAAATAATTTATCAGAGGTAATATTATCCAACCACTTCGAAACTGTGATCTAGCCCTTCCAGTTTCAGAGAAGGATCTCTCTGTAAGATTTATCTTTGTTTCAAGTTTCAGCTTTATTTTCTTTTTTGCTCTGGTGGCAGGGATTCAGACAGTTTTTTCATTTTGGGGTTTTCTTCTGTTCCTATGTTACAGTCTTCAAACTCTTTACCGCTAGCTTCAATTTTCAGTTTTTTGGCCACATCATTAAAATCAAATACGTCTTCCAATAGAACTAAATCTAAATGATTTCGAATGTTTGTACATTCGAAATCATTTTTACATTGCATGAAATCTTCAATTTGATCATCATTTCCAAATACCTGCCAATATCTAATGTTATCAGAAACAGTGGGTCTTCACTTCGCCTCCACTGTGTACTTGCGAGTGGGACAAAAAGGGATTTTACAGGTAGCTGCTGATGTAGCCAGTCCGTCTGCGAGTATATTTTGTCCTCTAGGCATCACCTGCAAATCAACCTCAGTAAAGCATTGGAGAGCATCTAAAACAACATTTCTATAGGCTATGAGTCTGGGATGTTTTGATGCATACTCACCTTTGATTTGCTTGATAATTAATTCAGAATCACCCCTTACCATTATCTGCTTAGCACCAACTTTCTTCAATAATTTTAGGCCGATCATTAAAGCCTCGTACGCGGCTATGTTGTTAGTACATTGGAAGTTCATTTTATATGAATGATTCTCGGAGTACTTTTATCTGTGGTTATGCATCCACACTCTGGCTCCAACTCCTTCTTTACTCACAGGACCATCGAAGTCCATGCTCCAGAAGTCTGCTGGCAATTCGTCATTTTCTTCAACCATGGGGTTTCTTACTTCGACAATTGCTTTATCGTCCTTTGTATCAGGTGCATCATCTTCCAGTAGTGCAATTTGTTCTTCAATATCACCATCGTTATATAGAATAAAAGAATTCAGGTCAGAGTGTGAGGAATATAGTGGGTAATTGTGTGGCTTTTCCTGACTACTGACCATATACTTCATCAATGTTTCCCTGTAAAGACTTCTCTGTTAACCGAAAACTGGAATGGTGGCATAGGACATATCTAGATGCAGGGTTCCTCTCAATTTAGTTCCCCAAGACCTTGATAGCAACATACCATACTTGGGGGGAATGTCTGCCATGTGGATGTCCATCACTAAACTTTTTATCGAGATTTGAGCCAAGGTGATGCATAAGTCTTTAATTAGGCCTATACATTTGACCTTGTTGGAGTCGAAAGAATGCAAATCTTTGTAGGGTCTGGTGACCTTAAGTCCCAACTTTTCCATCACGGCTTTGGGCATTAGGTTGTGAGAGGCACCCGAATCCAGTATAGCGTTGTGTAATATCAGATCGTGAATATTTAGGCTGATGTAGAAAGGGGCCATGGCGCCATTATCAGTTTGACCATCAACTTCAGGACCAAACAGGAGCTCAGGTCGATCATCGACAAGGTTTACTGTGTCAGAGTGGTGTACAGATCCAACATTCAAGGCTTTGGTACATATATCGGGTTCAATGCTTAAGGCCTTCATCACCTGAGACCTATAAGTGTTCTTGTTCATCATCTCGGAGAGGGGAATGGGAATCTTCAATTTTGCTAGTTCCCCTTCAAGGCTGAAAGGAATGGTGGTTTTGTTTAGAATTCGTACTTCTAATTTATCGATAGAAACTCTGTGAACAAGTGTACCTGTTTGAATGGTTGATGAAACTTTTGTTTGGCTTGTTCTCTTAATAATTTCTGTATTTTTTTGCATGAGAGGTTCAACGTCATTCTGCCCAGGAGATTTCTTGGGAAGGTTTTCTGATATTTTCTTGGTTTCAACAGCCTTCTTTGGAGAATTATCGTTAGTATTTTTACTCCTCAAGTTATAGTTCCTGTGAACCTCCATTATAGCATTCTCAAAGGCTTGTTGTTATGTTTTCTCAGCTTCCTCATTTACCTATGTTTGTGAAAGGAGAAAGATTTAATGTTCTTCCTGGGTGAGGAAAATAGATTCATGATCGTGGTCATGATCACCCATTAGATTTATATGAGTATCATCAAACTCCTCAATTACTTCCTCCCCATCATCAACATATTTTTCCTGGAGAGGTGGTCTAATCTGCCAATCAAGTCCCCTTTGTTCATGTTGATCTCTAGGATCTCTTTGTCTAATCTGAGGTGGATTTCTCCTAAAGTTTGGGTTTCTGATTTGAGGGGTAGCTTGGTTCTCCCTAGGTGGGTTCCTATCAGTTATGGTGAGTCTCTCCATCATTTTCTCCATAGCTCTGGCTAGAGAATCTAGTTTGGCATAGGATGAGGAAGTAGAAGGTTCTTCCTTGATAGTGACCCTCTTTTTTGTTCTCTACCTGGCCCTTCTGGCCAACAGATTTGCTTCTACACTTACGGCACTTTTTTTCATGTCTTCTAGAGTTGTTGCATTTATTTCCCTTAATTGATATGACATGTCAGCGTCAAAACCATCAGGGAACTTTATTAATGCCAAACTTGTAGTGGTTTGATTTCAGTCGGGATAGCATTGTATAGATTGTTGAAACGAGTGCAGTAATCCTGCACTGTATCTCCTTGGTTTCTTCTGATGTTCTCATACTCTGGAAAAATTTGGAGAGGATTTTTCTTTACCTCCCACCAATCTAGGAAATTCTGATGAAAAATAGTAATATCAATAATGGTAGCAGCATGTAAAGTTTTGAACCACTTTTTCACGTCTCTAGTTAGGCTTTGTGCAAATAATCTCATCTGCACATCAGCTTCGTCTACTTCTTGCAGGTCAAAGTAATCGTTCATTTTGTCAACATGTTGTTGTGCATTCAAGGGACCAGTACTATCAAACTGTGGAAGTCTAGTTTGATAATCTTGGGGCATGTTATGTAAAGGAGAAACCAATACCAAAGGAGCATATCTTGCCACCATGATTGGTGGAGGAGGTTGAACAACAACCTATGTGACAGGAGAGGAAATGCCTAAATATATAGAGGATGAAGGGCTTGGAGGAATGGAGTGACATGGTTTAAGTTTAGCAGAAACTGCAGCAATAGTTGAAGCAGGAAGTTCGACGGACTGTTGAAGATGGATATTATCTAAAGCTTGACCAATATTTGCGACTAGGTCTTCGAGATTATCAGTCTTGGGGTGAAAACATTGATCAACCTCAACTATAGGAGAAAGTATCTCAGGGGTCCTGGGTTGAAAAACGGTTTGGTCTAAGACCATTTTACTGGAAAAACTATCATATTTTGTCCTGAAAAGACTTGTTCGAAAGGGTATCTCAGACTCAAGGTATGGAAGAACAACTAACTTTTCTAGGATGGAAAAAGACCTCGGAAGTGGGTTGTTACTCCTAGAAATTTATGCAGTTCTTTTCTTCCTGAGTAGTCTTTCGGGATTATCTATTACTATTGCAGGTTTTGGGTCAGGATGAGATCTGGTAGAAATTATTTTGAGAGATAGAACTGTTTATTTTATTCTACCTTTGGAGATTTTGGTTATTTATACACAAACTTTAACAACCTTTGAACATTATTTCTAGGTAAAGATTAGGGTTTGCATTTTTTCCATAAATAAAGTCGTCTTTGTTCTAGGGGAAAGAAAACAAGGGGTGGAAAGTTTGTTTTAGTTCTTCCCCAGTATGGTCACCACTATGTTATCACCCTCTAAATTCTCCATAGGTTGTTAAGAGGTAGAAAGAATTTAAAAGAGGTAACCTTATCCAACCAATTCAAAACTGGGATCTAGCCCTTCCAGTTTCAGAGAGGGATCTCTTTGTAAGATTTATCTTTGTTTCAAGTTTCATATTTTGGGCTAGTTAAATGAATGGACAGTGTCTGTTTTTTTTTTTAAAGATGGCTGAAATATAAATCACGCATCCATTAGGTTATGGGGTCTGTATTATAAAACTCGAGATCAAAGAACAACTTTTTAAAGGATACTTTCATAGGGAAGGATAATGAAATCTATTGGATTCTTTAGGAATAAAAGATGGATAGCAGAAAGATGAGATAAACAATAAGAATAAAGAAGAATTTAAGAATTTATTTATCATATTGTTAGAAGATAAATAGTAAGATCTTTTAAAAGTCGTAAACAAAGTATATGAAATAAGTTCTACAACTTGACTCCTTCTAAATGAACAGAGAAGAAAATATATGTGATTACGAAGACAGAAAAACCATTAACAATGAAAAGAACACATCACCAATAGTTGACACACATGAATCTTGTGAAAATATCTCTTTTCTTACTAGTAGATCCCTTGATAAAAATTGCAGTGCTTCAGTTGGATTGGGCGTGAGATCAACCCTCAATAATTCTAAGCTTGAAGTATTTATAATCAAAAGTTACAACGATCCTGTCATAAATGATTAGGTCATGAAAGATGCTAAATCTAACCAACTAAATAACGGAATACAAAAATATAGCAATTGTTGATGATGTGTCGAAACTTCATGTTGATTCTTCTGGGACGGTCATCGGTGAGTCATTCACATGACTTTGGATGTTGCACGTGATGACTTAGATGATACACACCATCTATCATTCGATTAAGTTGCATAGCTCCTCCCACCTTTGTTGACTAGGTGTGGTGACTTTGAGCATTTTCCATTAGATCTCATCCACTTCTGTATACTTGGAAAATTTCATCTTGACAGTAAAAATATACTTGATCTTATGTTGTATGTTGAGGTCTAGCTGCAAAGTCTCTAAGAACACCTTGCCTATAATACTGCCTTGTATTCCCGAGAACTTGGAACTGTCCTTCGCCACCATGCAAATCTTTTGCTTGTATTCAAATAAGGTCATTAGCTTATTGTTCAAAACCAGACAACCGGGAAAACCTTTCTTCTGCAAGGCATCAATTTTGCTGAAAATTTTCTGAAATCCGATGTTCATGTTCTGGACTTTCTCCTCTAGCTGCAGCATCAACCCACTTTTAGTCAGAATTCTCTTGACTTCGAGGATGGTTTAGGTCCTGTCTTCGATTTGCAGGTCTTCTAGATCTACTCTAGTATTTGAATTCAGAAATTGAATGATTTCGTTTGCTTCAGTGGGCATGTCCCCCGGCTCTCTTTTTATCTTATCAATGGCTTGTCTGCTCCTCAACACTAGTTCATTTTGTTCCAACATGATTCGCACCATAGGCCAAATATCCTTTATGGACTTAGATATATCCATCCAAATATTCTCCTTAGCTTCAGCAAGTGTTTTTCCCACCACTGTTTTCTTTTGCATCTGTTGTAGTTCATGTTTGAGTTTTTCCGTTGTTTGAGTTTCGATTTGGAAACTCGTCTGGTAAGAGCTCTTGAGCTCCTTAAGACTTTCAACCTCCCTTTTTAGTCCATTGATTTCTGGTTCCTGTAAGTTCATTTCCTCCATGGACTTTGATATTCCTACTGTCTTTTCCAGAGCTGACAGTGGAGCATTTGACATAATATCTGTTGTGGAGGTTGTTGCTATAGTTGTGGTACTAACTCCTGCAAGTGGAACTACACACAATGGAATTACTTCTTTGGGTGTTGATTTTTCTTTCTCTTTCACTAGTCGTTCCAGCTCTTCTTCCATTTCTTTTAATTGTGTGTTCTGTTCCATAATCAGCTTGAGCATTTCATCCTTTTCACCTTCCATTTTGGCTATCTCCTTTGCGTGTGAGTCTTCTGTAGGTGGCAGTTTCAATTTCTTTCTCAGGGATGCTATGTCAGCATTCTTCTTCCTGACCATCTCCTCCGTCGCTCTTACGTTTGATGGGTCATATCCAATCTTGAGCACCAGCTCTTCCAAATATTTAATTTTGTTGTCCTTAGTGAAGGATGATATCTTCTCCAGCTTCAATTATGTCTGAACATTCTTCAGAGAAACTTGTAATTTAGCAGTATTAGTAGAAACATTTGCCAAAGTGTAGAATACCATTTCCCGAGTCTGTCGATGTAGGTCCATTTGATCAGCTGGGTGTACATCTTTGGTGTTGAATTAAAAAAAAATTCTCTTGTAATCAGTGATCACCTTAGGGTCGGGCACTTGTGCTTGTAAGAAATCCATATGCATCATGCCTTCCTCTGTATCAAATGCAGAAAAAATTATGTGTTGTGTCATGGAAGTTTGCTTCAAGAAATGAGCATAGGTGTTTCTTGTCAACATCTGATTCTTCTTTTTTATCATATAATATTTCTTAAAAACACTCAGTTTTGCTCCTCCTTGACTTGGTGGATTGACCAGTGAAATATTAGTCTGCTTCTTGGATGAAGAAGTAGACATGTTCTGATGATTGCTTGTGATAAGAGGTGATTCATCATCCTTTGTAGCTATGATGAGCGGTGTTTCCTTTTCACCAGTCGTCTTAGCCGTATGACTGGATTTCTTCTTTTTGGTGTATATCGAAAACTCCTCAGCTAAGACTTCAATGACAAGAGAAGTATCATTTCTGGGTCTTTTCTCTTTAGGGATCTGTGGTGTATTTGTTTGAGATATAATGATTTGAGGAGATTGTAGCTCTACCTCTTCCAGAGTGTTCGCCTCCCACTCCATTTGATTCGCAAATTTCTCTATCTCTAGCTTGGGTGCATGAACATACGGTATTTTTTTGTTCTTCACTCTCATCTTTGTAATGGTTCCCCATAGATCATAGTGCCACAGGAAGCTTGTGTCAAACTTCATTTCCCTCAAAATTTTATCTGCCTCTTCCCCAGTAGCTCGACTATTGCAGATAAAGGACCCTATCTTCCCCTTGATCCTCACTTGTTGTTTCTTCTTCAGAGACATGAAATGTATGTCATATGAATTTATCATCTGTCTTATATACTCAAGAGAAAATATCCTCATCGACAAATACTTGGGCAGCTTAAATGGAGCTAGCTCACATCCGTATACTCTGATTTCTGTGTAGTTCTGATACAGGTACCAATATCCCATTTTTGTGAGGTCTGAGAGGTGTAAAATTATCTGGATCTCTTCATTAATCCGGGGCTCGGGCCTACCACTGAGCATGATCACCATAAGATGGTATAACTTCTTGATAAACTGTTTGAAGCTGAACTCTGTCGAGTTCCTTCTGAGCAATGAGGTCCAAGATGTTACTGCCTGGGGTTTTTCATCCTTGTCCATTTTCTGCATCAAGAAGGAGAACCTTTCTGCCTAAAAGAAGATGAACATGTAAGCCAGTATCGAGGAATACTAGAACATTCCCTCTGTGGAAAATCTTGAAATCCGATCGTGGATGTTCTTTGCCAGGAATGTGTTGTAGTCGAACTGGATGGTATCTTTTTCCTCAGCTGAAAAAATGGATAGGAAACCCAATATAGGTTTGTCTACCCATTCGTCTGAAAAATAGCCAAATAAAGAACAGAGTGATGAAATCACTTGGTTTCCCCTTTCTGAGAACAGGGAAGAAGGGTATGGGGGGTTTGTCTTGGGGAGCTGGGCATCCTGAGGGAGGAAAAGCTCAAAAATTTGGGCTCTTTGGGGAAAAGATAGGTTTTGGTACAACTTTGTTAGGATTTCAAGGTTGAAAGAGGAGGTGGATTCGGCTCTAGATATCTGTAGTATCTGATCAATGGTGTCTGGCATGATAGAGAAAAGATTTTCTTCAGATGAAGAAACTATGGTTCTCTGGTCAGGGAGGTAATGAGCTTGACATTTTAGAGAGAATTTAGGGAAGTGGTGGACTTGGGGAAACAAATAAAGAGGAAGGTTGGACTCCCAGAGCCCAATTTCATCGCTTTGTTCTATGAATGTGTCCTTAAACCATGACTGTAAATCCGTGAAATCAAATTCGCACTTTGTCCCTGAGATTAAGTAATCCTTGTTGGCTAATGGGATCCTTTCGAGGTCAACAGGAGGTGGGAGGAACATATTTTCCTCAGCTTATGCTCTTTTTAGACTTTGGCGCCATTACTGCGAAAATACCTGTAATTTAAACACAAAACGTTAGTGGGTAATGGTTGTGGTTGGATCAAATACTGGATTAGTGAAGTGGAAATAATTTGGCTGGTGTGTGGAGAAAATGAGCGGTGTGTAAATGGAGAAAACGGGGAAAGTTTTGAGTGAACAGGTATTCGTTTGAGCGCGGGTGACAAGTCCGCAGGCTAATGGATATGTTAGCCTATAGTTAATGGCCAATGGGTCATTTGAAGTGTGAGATGGTAGGTAAAGGACGGATGATGGCTATGACAGGGTGACGTGGGGGACACTGATTGGGGGAAAAGTAAGTTTGAGGTGACTTGTAACGGGTGACCAGAGGGAGTGAGCTGACAGAGTTATGAGACGAGACATGTAGGGGAGGTAACGGGGTGTGATGTCACTAGGCGGCGGCGGTATGTTAGAAGGGTCGTAAATGGTAAATGGTTTTGGAGCGGGGGATTTCTGGTGGAATAGATTCCTGCCACATTAGAGCAGGGGGTCCGCCAGAAAAACCATTTCATTCCAAACCCTCCCCCCATCATTAAAAGAAGAACGGTAGGGGGGGTCCAAAAATTATTGTCAATCGTCCATTCGCACACCTATTGTTGGACCGTAGAACTGAGTGCTTCCTTTAACGAACTTTCAGGACCCCCCCCCATCGTTAAAGGTGGAACGGTCGGGGGGTCTAGAATTATATATGATCTGTAGATCTGGGCACCAACACCTCAGTCATTCAGATGTGCATTCTTGTTACTCTTCATTCCAAAAACCCCCCACCGTTAAAGGTAGAACAGTCGGGGAGGGGTCCGTAAAAACTTGTTGACCGTAGATCTAAACGTCAGTGTCTCAGCCATTCATCTGTGCACTCTCTTTAATCTTCCAACGCAAAATCATATCTACAGTGGAGACTTAGTCTTGTGCCTTTTGTGGGTTTTCTCAGCTTTCCCTGCTTTTGTCGCCATGGGGGTCATGCTGCATACTTTCAAACTTCAAAGATATGAATCAACATCGATCGACATGCATGTTTTATTGAAATCAAGCCAACTAACCTATTCTCTAACCTAAGTTCTAACCTACTTCCCTATGACATTTAGCCCAGATTAAACTGTTGGACTAAAAAATTACTCTACCTTAGGGTTATTTGACCAAGATTAGGCAATTTGGTCAAATTTATTCACTAGCTAGCCTATCTACTTGGCCAAGATTAAATAGTTTAGCCAAGCTTATTCATTAATCCTATCAACATTAATTTAAAAGGACTTGGCCATTCTTAGACTATATTGGTCAAGCCATTGTTATTCCAGGGGGATTTATTTAATTTCTTTTATGCCCTCTTTTATTCTTTTCTCATTTTGTTTTTCTTTTCTTTCTTTTTCTTTTCTTTTCTTTCTTTTTCTTTTCTTTTCTTTCTCATTTTCTTTTCTTTTCTTTCTTTTTCAGAATACAGTAATCTCTGCAAGTCAAAAACACTAAAGCGAAAAAAATACAATCAACAGTTGATCCTATAAATTATAGGGCTATAACACACTCATTTAATATAATTTATTTATTTCTAGAAGAGATTCCCTGAATGAGTGGGAGAGGAGGACGTATGTTATCTACAAGATGAAATGGTTAAGGTGAAATTATTCCTAGATCTATCTAAAGGTACATGTGGTCCTTTCCAACTTGCCATATTTCCCTTTAGGCTTTACCAGACCACCAGGCGAACAGTTCATCACTCACTAAGGTCGTTTGTTTGCAAAGACCATATACAAAACTCTTTGAAGAAAAAATGCAATTGCCCATCATTTCTTATGTT
Source organism: Picea sitchensis (assembly GCA_010110895.2). Classification (NCBI taxonomy): domain Eukaryota; kingdom Viridiplantae; phylum Streptophyta; class Pinopsida; order Pinales; family Pinaceae; genus Picea; species Picea sitchensis. The sequence continues at coordinate 44,799 of SNQJ01S0006574.1, read as the reverse complement.
GCACGTAAGCGTGAATTAGGAATATGGTTTGCTACACCATATTGATTAAGGTCAACCAATGCCTTGCGGAACATAAATTTATTACAAGAAAATATTGTTGATTAAGGTTGGTTGTCATTAATGTCAACCCTTGAAGAAATCCCCATAGCACAAAGGTTTGGGTAATGGACCCAATATTGTTTGATGTAAATATGAATCATTATTTTTTTGTCATGTTTGATAAGAAGTAAATATGGATGAACTCCAAAGTGGTCCCCTTATGGTGAAATCTCTCACGGGAAATCGCTTTGTGGAGTAAGAGAACCCGTGCTTAATTGTGGAATAATGAGATGAAGGATAGTGAATTTGTCATGGAAACTATTCTAGATAGATAGTGCTTTTCATTCCATTTCCAATGGTATGTATAATGTCACATAAATCCTCATGGTTAGAGAGTTATGACCATGTGAAGTTGGAGAACCCAGGTTTGGGTAATGGACCCAAGTTTGTTTGATGGATAACGGTATGATTTTTTATATATTTTAAGGTAATTCTATTCTATATGGATAGTACATGTCATTCCATTTCTGGTGGTATGTGGAATGTCACATAACTCCTCACGGTTTGAGAATTATGGCCTTACAAAGTTGGAGGACCCTCATATGTCATCTAGAAGCCCCAAAAGGTCAAAGTAGTCATAGTGGTTTAAGAGATTTTAAAAGGTAAATAATAAAGTGAAGTGATGAGTGTATTACAATTCAAAGTGAATACAAAATAAATTATTTCAATAATAAATTTAATGGATAAATTAGAAGTGGGTTAACCCTAAAATAAGGAAAGTGGGCCAAGCGACCTAGAAGATGTTTTTAAAGAAGCTACTTGGAGAGTATAAATAAGAGGCAAGGCTCTCTCATTTTAATTACACTTGAGAATACTGAATATCTATAGGTTTCTGATGTAACCAAGGATATCTAAGCCGAATTTATGAGGGAAGTTGAAGAAAAGAAGGCCGAAATGCAAGGAAGGATAAATTATTTTGATGGTGCTTTCTAAGGGATGTTATTTACAGGTCATCTCACCATTTTCGCTATAACGTTTTTTTATAGTGATTCAGACCGTGAAATTTTTATTTCATTGAGAAAACATACCCAAGTATCTGTGGTAAAAAAATCATCTTGTGGGTCGTTGTATTTTGGGAGTTACACTCTGTGGAAAATAGGGTTTGTGGCTAGTCTCGAAACTAGTCAAAAACAGGTGTTTCTGGTAAAAATAGCATAACAGATACAAATTCAGTGAGACAAAATGTGTTGGTTAGGGTACCATATTTGGTCTTATTTGTAACAGTTTCATATCAATTCAACAAATATTCCGTGAGGATCATGCTCTACAAGGTCGCTCTCTAGAATAAGCCAAAATTCAGAAAGGTATGTCATTTTTGCTATAACTCCTTTTGTGAGAGGTTCTAAGTAGAGACACTTAGAGAAATTGCATAAAACACACTGAAGAACATTGTATATCAGTTCCATATATTTATACATTACAGTTTCAAAGTTATGATTACTTCAAGTTAGGGTTGTTGACTAATCCAAAACTAGGCATCTGAGACTAAAGAAAAGTTTGATGAAAATGTTAGTCTCTTGTTGTTAAAGTTAAAGAAGGTTTGCAAGAATGTGATCATATACACCAGGTCTATTACAGAGATACAAATCATATTTGGATGATGAAATTTATAAGGGATTTTGGTTGAGGTACATGTTGAGTACATGGTTGAAACAAGTAGTTGATGAGTTGGCACATACATGAGGTGTATAGTTGATGATGTTGGTACATATTGATGATTCATAGTTGATGAGTATTTGAAACATGATTGGTACATACTTGGTACATGATTGGATGCACTTGTTTATGGTATAGGTTGATTACAGGTTGTTTAGTACAGGTTGGTTCATGGTTGATGCACTTGTTTATGGTACAAGTTGATTACAGGTTGAGGTATAGGTTGATGCATGGCTCAAATTTATTGGTACAGGTTTACGGTGGTATATCTCACAATGATAGTGTGATAGTGGTTCCATCATTATAATTCTACTTCAGGGTGGTTGGACGAGGCAAGGATAGGTGGTTGTAGCCACCTTCTGGTTGTAGACAGAAAACATAGGGGGTTGTAGCCTCCTTCTAGTTGTAGCTAGAGAATTTGGGAGTTGGAGCTTCCTTCAGGTTGTAGCCTGAGAAACTAGAGGGTTGGACCCTCCTTCCAGTTGCATCTAGAAAACAAAGGAAGTTGGTGCTTCCAATGAATGTAATTTTTCAAGACATATAAGAAAAAACATTATGTGGTTTTCTCCCGATTTGGGTTTCCACGTAAAACACTAGTGTA
>SNQJ01S0006573.1:141646-151924 GCA_010110895.2 Picea sitchensis | reverse complement strand
TCATCATTTTGTTTCGGCAGTGGAGTTTCTGAAGCTCTTCACAAAGGATATGCAATAGTCGCCACTGAAGGTGTGCCCACCTGTAATTTTAATCATTCATAATAATAATAGAATGGAGTAATCGATTATATCATTAAAATTGACCTGGTAGTGCTACTAGATCCATCGGATTACTAAAAACCTTTTCATTGAAGAGAAGGCCATTAATGCAGTTGCATTTGAAGTAGGACTTGGTAGATTGTTCACATTCATGGTTAGATTAGCAAATGTTAAAATCGGATTACTAAAAACCTTTTCATTGAAGAGAAGGCCATTAATGCAGTTGCATTTGAAGTAGGACTTGGTAGATTGTTCACATTCATGGTTAGATTAGCAAATGTTAAACTATTTAGCGATACTAGAAACTCCGGTCCTCTGACCTATTTGTGGCATAAAAACCATAGTTGAAATAGCCATTAATAGAAGTCAAGTAGATTTTATGTCTTGTGACTGCTATGGCTGGATTGTTTCGTGTGAATGTGGAATTGGTACATTGTATCTATTAAATATAGATAATATGATTTAAATGTGCCTTGAGATTGTAAACCTCAAATATTTATAGTTTGTATTTGACCTTTAACAAGAAATAAGGAATTGAAAAAAAAATTGAACTGTAATATCTCATACCATTACTTTTAAAAAGAAGATGAAATTTTGGGTTGAAAGTTAGGATTAGAATTTCTTCTTTATTGAAATAAATACAATTTATATCCAATAACCAAAAAGGTAGAAATACAATTTATATCCAACTGCCAAAAAGATTATATATATATATAAAAGTTGGTTAACAATCATTTTGGTTGGAATTTGATAACAAAATTTATTGGAATTTGATAAAGACAAAAACTGTTCTGAAACAATGCAATGTTATTACCTCACTGCACGGGGTCCTACCTTACCTGAAAGAGAGGGATGGTGGGCCCACATCACTAGCCGAGAGGAAAGAAAAGGAACCTAGAAACACCTTTACTGATAGAAGTGCCTGAGAGATTAAAAAGAAGGACTTACAAACAAAGGAGATTAGATATTGCCATTGAATCAAATTCAGTAAAGCATGTAGTTCAACCCATCTTCGTAAGCTAAGATAAAGATCAGTTACACATGTCTATTAGGTCACACCCTAACTCAAACTCGTTGATTGCCGTCATTATATTAACCTAAGGAGGTAATAAGGACCAATTTTGCCTACCCTTCTTCCTTCCTTCAAAAGTTTAAAGTAAGGAGACCCCATTGCACCTATCTACACCTTTTTCTAGCATAAAATTTCTCAATATATTAGAATATATAATGTTTTCAAGTACATGTACATAGACAAAGTAACCAACCAAAAAACTCCAAACCACACTGAAAGGTGATCCTTCAAAAAAGAGGGATGCATTCATCTCTACAAGAGATAAAGGACCATGTCCAAAGTAAAGAGCTTCCACATCATACAAGATAGCATCCTATGAGTACTACACAGAAATTTACCGCAATAATTTACTAAGGAAATACACAGCCTTCAAAAAGCAAAAAAATTGTTTCCAAAAATAAGAAGAGTGGGGCATTAATAGAGATGTAAATAGTGTGAGGGGCCCTCATGTCCTTCAATCCATTTGTTGTATTTGACCTTCCCTTCAGGAGCCTAGAGCGCTTTTTTGGAGAGAGCATCTGCCTCCACATTCTGATCTCTAAATAAATGTTCAAACCTGATGGTACTGAAAGATTTGATTAAATCCCTGATCATGTCCTTCCAGCCCATTAGAGATGTAACATTTAAATTTCCCCTGCAATTCAGTCACTCAATTACATTGTTTAAATCTCCAAAGACTTGTAGCTAATCTAGACCCAGTCGGATTGCCAAAGTTAAAGTCACCCAAACCCCTAAAAGTTCAGCCCTGGAATTTGTACCAAGGCCACAATTAAAAATCCATTTGAACCTAGTGTCCTTAGTAATTTTTATAACACCTCCCACCCCACTCAGATTCTCATTTTCTTGAGCTGCACCATCAAACCATCCCACATTAGGCAGAGTAAAGACATAGTTCTTTAAGATCCTGAGACCCTTCCCTTTCTGAGACCCCCCACCATCAAAGGTTTCTAGCATTCCCAAAGTTTTAAGAACCACCGTCTGAATGGAAGGATTATAATTTTCAAAGATTTTTTTGTTTCTTTCCAGCCAAATAAATGAGCAGGCCAAGGAGGGCAAGGTACTGAAAGTCCACTCTTTTTTAGTCCAACTAACATAACAATATGATAATGTGTCACCTTCCCAAGATGAGCTTATATGAAGAGAAGAGTATAACTTCTGCCACACCTGTAGAGTAAAAGAGCACTTGACAAACAGGTGCAAGACAGACTCAAATTCCCTGGAGCACAATGAGCAAAGGCTTGGTCCTTCCCATCCTTTTTTGATAAGGTTATCCCAAGTTAGAATTTTTTCCTCCACTGCAAGCCATGTGAAAATTCTAATCTTTAAAGCAATATCCCAAGACCATAAATGCCTCCTCCAAGCAACATACTGATGCTGCCAAATTTTTTTATGTAAAGCATTATAAACATTTTTAACAAATAGTAATCCTGAGTTGTCTCCACCAGTCCAGATTAGATTGTCTTCTCTTTGTTGGAGTTGAACCCCGGATCCAATTAAAACCTTGCAAAAGGAGCTCCATTCAATAGCTAGAACACCTGAAAGGCCCAAATCTGAACTATTTTTCCAATGAGCAATAAAGCACCCCTTTGAATTCTAAGCTCTAGCTTGATAGAGATACCTGATATTCTTATTTTTTAGAACCAATAAGAGATCCTGTGAGAGCAATGAAGAGTTTCTGATACCCAGAATCTTGTCTTGGCCAATTAAAACTGAGTGCCCATTTCCAGGATTCCAACTTAACCAATGTGTGATAAGAGGAAGAGACTTTAGTAGATTTTTCCAGGCCTGCGAGGCTAGTGGTTGCACTGTCGAGGCCGATCTGAGCCAGGTTGAGATAGAAATATAGGGTATGTATTTATCCTTTATCAACCTGTGCCAAATCCCTTGCTTTGTCAAAACACGCCACAAAGAGTTTTCAACCAGCGCTTGGTTAAAATGGAAAATATTTCTAAGCCCCCAACCACCGAAAGATTTCAGTTTTTCAATCACCTCCCAGCCGCAGAGATGGAAATGGTGAGTCGAGCTACCTCCCGACCATAGAAAATCATAGATCAATCGACGAATTTTATTTAGCACAAAATTAGGGACCGCGGCAAGAACCATCCAGTATACAGATTGTGATTCCAACACCGCTTTTACAAGAATGCAATGGCCCCCAAGGGATAACCATCTATTACACCAATGTCCAATCCTGTCTTCGAGTTTTGATAGGAGCCATCTTCATTCATCAAAATTTAGTTTTTTTTCTTTTAAAAAGTATCCCAAATATCTAAATCCCTCAGCCAGATCGGAAAAATTAAAGGTAAAGGCTTCTTTAAACTTATCTGGTAACTCCCCTTGAATACTCGAATGATGAAAAGTAGATTTGCACAAATTTACTTTCAATCCCGAGGCACCAAAGAATAAATTCATAAGAGTATTTAACTCCAACCACTCCTCTAGAGAGGCCTTTGTCATGATGAGGATGTCGTCCACAAAAAATAGATGGAGAACTTTAACAATCTTGGAAACCTTCACCCCCGACAAACTTCCCTCATTCTCGTCTTTTTTTAGCAACAGGCTAAAAATTTCCATAACAAAAATGAACAGTAAAGGTGACAACGACCAACCTTGCCTTAGACCACGATCACTCCAAAAGAAAGAAGAGGCCTCTCCGTTTATAAGAATAGCAAAAGAAGAACTGACAACACAACTCATGATCCAATTTATAGTGGAAAAATTGAACCTCGTTTGTATCAGAATCAATCTTAGGAAATCCCAGTTTACACAGTCATAAGCTTTCTTTAAGTCCAGCTTTAATATTAGAGCCTTAAGCTTTTTCATTTTTATACTGTGTAGACATTCTTGTGTCATCCCTATAGCGTCCAAAATATGCCTGCCTTTTAAGAAACCAAGTTGTTCACTCGACAGTGACCTCGAGAGAATAGGCTTTAATCTGTTCGCTATCACCTTCGCTATCAGTTTGTAACATAAATTGCATAACGTGATGGGTCTATAGTCTCCAAAGGTCGTAGGATTATTTTCCTTTGGAATCAGCGCCAGAAAAGTAGAGTTTAAGGAGTTTTGGAACTTTCCTCTGATTCTAGAATCCTCCACAAGATCCAACAGATCATCACCAAGCAATTCAAAGAACTGGGTAAAAAATTCAACCGTCCATCCATGAGGGCCTGGACTTTTATCTTTGGAAAAGTGTTTTAGGACCTCCTTAATCTCCGACTTTGTGCATGGATGATCAAAGAGAGAATTATCCTCCTCATTTACAAAACGAGGAAAGAGACTGGCAGTATAAGCTTGATCGGCAGGGGAGGGGGGATCGTCGAGTTCAAACAAGCCTTCGAAATGTCTAATAGCTTCTCTTTTAAGAGTCTCTTGCCCCCTATGAGATTGACCATCCTCATCCAGAATGTCCCAAATATGTTTATTATTCCTTCTAGCACTAACAAAATTATGAACAAAACTTGTATTATGATCACCCCTTTTCAGCCAGGTTGCTCTGCTCCTCTGTCTCCAAAGTTCTTCATCAAGGAGAAGTAAAGAATTACGTTATGCCTCCAAATTTTTAATGTGGCATTCGGGTGTCAAGTCCCTCCCAACCCTTAGAATCGATAAGAGTGTTGCACTCAACTCCTCCTCCATCATTTATAATCTGAAGAGTTTATCACTTCTCTGGAGTAGAGTCCAAGATTTGGTCATATTTTTTAGCACTTTCAGCTTCCACACAAATCTAAGTTGAATGTCAGATTCCAATGTAAAACCTTAATCCATCCAAACCTCTTTAACAATTTCAATAAACTCTGCCTCCATCAACCAGAATGAATTTAGTTTAAAAGAGTAGGATGAGGGAAACTACCGAAATTCAAATTAAGCAACCACCGGAGCATGATCCGAGATATATGGGTACTCCACCCAGGATCCGAATTGGACCACTTGACATAAAAGATTCTCCGATACCAAAATACGATCCAACCTTTTTGCAATACAGTCAACCCCTGCTCTGCCATTTCTCCATGTCGTGACCAAGACATCCGAAAGCAAATCCACTAAGTGATTTTCCTAGAACAAGTCTTTAAAGAAGCCTGCCAATTTGTCCAAATGTGTCAAATCTCCCCAGATCTCATCTGCTCTAGTGGTGAGATTAAAATCCCCTGTGACTGTATCCATAGCTGCAAGACTTGAAGGATCCACAAAATCGGTACTGTCAGTGGCTTGAGCAAAAGAGTCAACACCCAGTGAATCACAACAGTACTCCTTCCTAAGTCGGGAGTTTTTTGATTCCTCCTCCTCCGAAAAAACCCAACAGTCGCTTCTCACGTGGCCAGTTTTACGGCAAAAAGTAAACTGAAATGGTAAACCCATGTAATCCAACTTTTGGCAGATAGTGTGACCACGCCACTGTATGTTAATAGTCTCCAAAAGACCCAAATGAATATCCACTGCAACAAGGATCTTCCCCATCCTTCTTTCAGGAGCACTCAATGCATGTTCATCAACTTTAATGAACCAGCCTAGTGCATTACCAATTGCGGTCAAGGCCTTCTCGTTCCAAAGATTTAAAGGTAAGCCAAGGAGCAAGACCCATAGGTGCCTGTATTGAAAATAGTCATTTATAGGGTCGAAACTAAACCTCCAAGGCTTGAGCATCAAGTTCTCCTCATAAAAAATCCAGAGTTTTTCCAGAATTTTTGAAGAATCCTCCGGTGAAGTAAACTTAAAGCCAAACCAACCTCTCTCGAGATAAAATACCTCCAGCTCATATCCCAGCAACGGAACCCAGAACCTTCGAACCCACTCTGTAATAGGCGTAGAACACCAGGAACGGTAAGACAAACGACCCACCAAAGCGGTAACCGCAAGACTAACCGCCTCCTCTAAACCTAAGTCATCCCCCAAAACCATATTGCGTCTAGAGTGGTTGGGGATCCAAGTTTTCGCACTAGTCTTCCCCCGAGGAGTAGACTTCGCTACAGAGGAGGGTTTATCACACTGAGACTGGTAACATCCACTGACGACCTTCCTCCCACTAACCAAAAAGAATCGTTTCGTGTGATCATGATAAAGAAATTTCCATGGGGAAATCAATTCAGGTCATGCAGAAATTTCCATGGAGAAATCATCTCAAGATACTATTTGTTTTATGACCAATCAATACATAATGTCTGGTAGGTTCGTAAATTCAATGATGAGGAAATTGCCACGAACTGGGTAATTTCCATTAAAACACAATTTAATAGTAAGAGTAAAGGGTAATAATTTTCGCTCAATGTATATAGCGACTGGGCTTGTTCAACGAAATAAAGATATTCAGAAATCAAACAGATATAAGTGATAAGTGATGTTTGTTTTCAATCGATTGTTCAAGTATCGAGATATTAGTGTTAAATATAATGTAACCTCAACAGTCTGACTGTACACTGCCAGCTGTTTTGGATAGCTGTACTTTCTATTTTTGTCTTTGCTTGAGCCTATTTAGCTCAGCTATCTCCCGTTGCATTGTAATCTCTTCAGTTCTTCTTCTCATTGTACTTTCTTCTTACATTCTAATATACTGCTTACTGTTCTATTATTTCTCTCTGCATTTCTTGCTTCACAATTTATCATGGTATCAAAGCTTCAACAATAAGCCTCTTCACACAGGCTGGAGAGCAACAAGATCCTCACAACGCAGAGCTTCACGGATCTTGAGAGCACGCGACACAGTCTCTTTCACAAAGCTTGGAGAGCCGTCCGTCATACTCTAGAAAGATCCTCCCAGGAAACTTACACGAGGAAGCAGACCATCTTACGTTCAAAAGATCAACGTAGGAAGCTTGCAGAGGTTGCAGAGCGTACTACGCTTGAAAGAACGAGGAAGCAGAGACCGAGAAAGAAGAAACTTTAAAGATTCTTGTAATCTTTTCAAGAATAATCAAGATTCACGAAGAAGTGCTGCAAAACGGAAGAACGTTCAAAGAACACGAAGAATTTGCTCAAAATCGTTAAAGATTCCTGCAGAAGGCAGAATCGTTTAAAGATTTTTGAAATTCGCTCAAATCTGTCAAAGATTGAAGCAGTGAACAAAGAATCCGTGTATTTCTTTCAAATCTTTGAAAGATTCACAATTTTTTTCTTCCGCGGGAGAAAATTCCTTCAAAGACAGTAAAGATCGCGTCTAAGGTGAAAAGAGCAGCCATTGAGGCCGTAAGATTCGTCCTGCGAACGGATCCGAAGCGAGAAACCAGTTCAGAAGGGACGAAGAGAGAGCGGAAAAGGCGAAAGCATTTCAACCGTTAGATCTTGCATAGAGGACCGACATTTGTTGGATCAGCGAGAAAGTGCACGAGGTTTAATCCTCTGGAGCACATAGGAGAAATTTTGACTTGTGAAGTCCTGACATAATCTGGACCGCCCATCAAGAAACACGTGGCGAGATTTCGGCATTTTGTGACTCGCAGGTGTAAAGGTCAGAAGCCTGCCGTAAGAAATCATGAATCACGAAATCACGAGTCATTCTGGACCGTTGGATCAAGAAAGATCGTGAGTCGTCGATCTTATCACATCACAAAATTGGGAATCGAGAGTTGGACGCGCAAAGGTGATTGCACTCCAAAAACTCCGATAAGCGATATCACGAAATCCCGAGAGGACTTGTGAGTCGTCCATCTCAGAGGACAGGTGGCAACAGATCCAAGTACCGTCAAATTGGTGTATCGGAGTTCATGGTTTTGAAAGACCGTCGCAACAAGAGTTTTAAACTCACGAAATCGTGATTCTCAAAATAGTGATAAGATCTAAGCCGTCCATTTGTTCGGACACGTGGCGAACATCGAGGAAACCGTCGGCATTTTGGCAACCGGGGTTTTCAAGTTGACGGAAACTTTGGAGTCGCAAGTCGCGATATCCCGAGGTTGAATCAGGACCGTCCATCTTTAGGGGATGCGTGGCATAAATCCGAGGACTCGGGGGAAAGTCCCGAAAAGAAAGGGCCATCGGCATATCAGGATTCGACAAATCGCGAATCCTGAGGACAAGAGATCGGGTTTCTTTGTGGTGTAAACCCCGTAAACGATCGGAGCCATCCATCTTGAGGAGACACGTGGGCGAGATCGGGAGAGTCAATCGACACACCGGGGTTCGGCATTTCATGGATCTTGGAGACGAGACGTCCGGAACATTTCAGATCGTGATATCGTGAGGAGAAATCAGGACCATCCAATATAGAAGGACGCATGGCGGAGATCAAAGCATTCGGGGAATTTCTCGAAAGGAAAAGTCATCCATCGTGAAATTGCGAATCGGGAAATCAGGGATTCCGTGGACAAGAGGTCCAATGCACTTCGACCCTCGAAACCCTGTATCTCGATAAGAGGTTTGACTGCGGTCTTATGAGATCCCGATAAGATCTGGACCATTGAATTGTCAAAAGGCGAATTTCGCATTTCGGCAATTTGAAAGACAAAGAACCGGAAAAGCCCGTAGCACTTTGACAGTAAGGCACATGGTCACATTGCAAGGAGACTAAGGGCCAATTCAAGCCCGATAATCTCTTTTCGGCCATCGGCAAATCGGCGTTTCGGTGATCGGAGGTAAATAAGAAATTTCCCTTTATTTTTTCTGCAAATTTTTTTTATGGCGTTGTCTAGCAATTTAGGACCAACTCAGGGTCCGATTCTTCTGGGAAAGAATTACGAGTTTTGGTCTCTTCGGATGAGATCCTTCTTGCAAGCACAAGAGTGCTGGGAGCCAGTGGATCTTGGATATGTGGAACCAGATCTAGCAGCCCTTTCTGCCATGACAAATCCGCAAAGAATTGCTCAGGCAACACTAAGGAACAAAGAAAATAAAGCGAAATTTTGGATTCAAAATTTTGTTGATGACTCGATTTTCTCAAAAATCACAGGCGCTGGTACTTCAAAACAGGCCTGGGACATCCTTAAATCTTCCTATCAAGAAAATGACAGGGTCAAAATAGTTAAACTGCAGACCTTGAGGATGCAATTTGAGACTTTAAGAATGACAGAGTCCGAAAATGTGGATCAGTTCATGACCAGAGTCATGGGAATCGTGAACCAGATCAGATTGATTGGTGAAACCATCACTGATCAACGCATTGTTGAGAAAATCCTCAGGAGTTTACCCAAGAAATTCAAAATGGTAGTAACAGCAATCCTTGAATCCAAGGATCTGTCACGTTTTTCAACAGATGAATTAATTGGTTCTCTGGTGACACATGAGACCAGACTGCATCTCATAGATGAGTCAATCTCCAATGCTTTCAAAACTCAATTCTCCTTCAGCAAAGGGAGAGGCAGAGGAAGAAGCAGAGGTCACCAAGGAAGAGGGAGAAATCAAGGTAACCCTCACTCTAGTGGAGGTAACAGACAACAACAGTATCCGAATCAAAATTTCCAAGGTCAAAGACAATAGCAACAAAATCAACCTCAGAATTTCCAGCCTCAAAGAGGCAGAGGGAGAAGATCAAATGACAAATCAAGCATACAATGCTATTACTGCAAAAAGTATGGGCACTGTGAATCTGAATGCAGGAAGAAGCAAGCAAATCATCTCTCAGGCAGAGCACATGTGTCAAATCATACGGGAGACACCTCAAGAGGTATGCTTCTCTCATGCCACAAGACTGAAGAACAACCTAAAGATCTCTGGTTGCTGGACAGTGGATGAAGCAATCACATGACAGGTAATAAAGAATTACTTTCATGCATTGATTCTTCAATCTCATCTGATATTTCACTTGGAAACGATGATTTAGTCAAAGTTCAAGGGAAAGGAACTGTTCCTATTCTTACTAAACAGAATGTAAAGAAAGACATAAACAATGTCTATCATGTTCCAGATCTGAAACATAACTTGTTAAGTGTAGGAAAGATCATTGAACATGGCTATAAGGTACTTTTTGAGGGAGCATCTTGCAAAATATATGACAAATACTCCAGCAGAAAATTGATTTATGAAATCCATATGACTCCGAATAGGATGTTTCCCCTTACCCTCAGAACTGCAAATCTGAGTCAACCATATGCACAGAGTGCATCAACCCTGAATGAAACAATGGTTTGGCATACAAGATTTGGACATCTACCATTTCAGAGTCTAAGTCTTCTTCAGAAGAA